>JAWQFJ010025170.1:0-11845 GCA_034096865.1 Theodoxus fluviatilis
GAGAGAGAGAGAGAGACGTACTAACAGTTATCCTACAAAGACTGGATCGCCTCAGACAGCCGAGATACAGCCGAGGAAGTCTCCTCATCGTTTCAAGTACGACGGAGTCACCGGCGTTCTCACGAACGTGCATGGGAGATAACTCTTAATCCCCAAGACAGAATTAGATAGGAAGCGCGCTTTCTGGTTGCAAAATGTGCGAGAGTTACAGCGGGGACCCGTCGCTGCAGTTGTCTTCTCGGCCCTCGAGCTGGATTTAAATCAAGAAATCGCTTATTTCTTCTTCTTCTTCTTTCTTTAGACTGCCACCTTCAGCAAAGTGAAGATTCTGCAGACGCGGAGAGAGGTTGCGAAGTGAAGCAATTTTCAGGATTTGGAGGGGAATGTTTATCAGGTAACTAGCGGAAAATATGGTCAGGATAAACGGGGGGGGGGGGGGGGGGGGGGGTGTAGGGGAATGGTACTAAATCTGGGTTTTAAAGGCCTCCAGGGAGGGGCTGAGAGCGACCTCGGCTGGGAGCGAGTTCCAGTCCACGATGGTGCGTGGGAAGAAGGACTTCTGGCGGTAGGCTGTTCGGCATGACGGTATCTGGTAGGCTGCTGCGTGAAGACCTCTGGTACTTCTAGTGGTGGGGTTTGCGATGGGGTGGTTTCGGGTGTTTATCGTCAATAGTCTGTTAGTGTATTTATACATAGTAATGAGGCGGGCTTTACGGCGCCGTTCTTGGAGTGTGGGCCACTGCAGGTGTTCCAACATGGTGTCTACGCTCGAGGTCTTCCGGTGGCGGTTGACAACCCAGCGGGCTGCTCTGCACTGTACAGCCTCGAGGCGGTCCACGTCCTTGCTGTGATAGGGGTCCCACACAGGGCTTGCAAACTCCATAGGGGTACGGACCAGGGCAGAATAGGCTCGCTGCCTTACCTCCTGGGAGCCGACTCGCAGGTTTCGGCGAAGGAAATTTAGCATTTGATTTGCCTTGTTGGTGACATTCAAGACGTGAGTGTCCCACTTCAAGTCGTGGGACAGGGTCACTCCGAAGTACTTGGCCTCTTTGACGGTGCTGAGAGTGTGGCCGTGCAGTTTGTAAGAGCACTTCGTGGGGTTTTTCTTTCTAGACACGAATGAAAGCAATTATTTTCGAGCGCTGATTCTCTTTTTCAGGCAGAGTAACTTCCACCTTTCATTATATGAATTAATTCCCAGACAGTACAGCAATATTGCTGCAACATTGCCCCAACATTGTACTATTGGGGCAATGTTGTTGTGTAATGTTGCCCCAAGGTTGGAAGTGCAAATCGGTCTAATGTTCGGGCAATATTGGAAAGCAATATTGGATTCCAAGGTTTACACAACAATCAAACAATATTCGTGTAATATTGCTCCTGTAGGAATCCAATATTGATTGAATGTTGGATATGGGTACAATTTATTGCAATAATTAATTGTTCCTTGGATGCCGTTGATTTATCAGCACAATATTTTGTTAACATTTGTGAATCTTGGAAGTGCACAGTTTGCAGAGGGAATGAATGAATGATTCCCATTTTCAGGTCAACTTCAAGGCATGCCCAAATGAACGGCAACGCATTAATTCTCTCTGGAACAGAACTATTGAACATCTTAAATTTGCAGGCAGGCAATTTTACATAATCATGTACTTCATAAAACACATGTCTTGCGCTCAACTTTCTTTCACACAAGTAAAAAGACAAGTCAAATAAAGTGTCAAATTCATACATGGTTCACTATTGATACAAGGGTCACAAAGCTAATGAAAATCTGACAAAACACCAAATGTAGAGAGTGCACAGAAGACGCATTGTCCCATGTATTATCCCTGTGTCCAAAAGTAGCACTAGTAGTACTTGCAGTGTATCAGGAGTCACAGTTAAATGAGATGCTTCATGCCATAAGCATACAATTCAAAACTGAAGCACCACTAAAGATAGCTAACCAGTGGCGGGAAGCATTGAAAGCTGTTGGCAATCTATTTGTGCTCTGCAGACCAAGGTCTGGACATGCATTACGGTTCTTTTTTCCCCCCCCCCCCCCCCCCCCCCCGGGAAAAGCATGAAACAATTAATACATCTGAACTCAGACTAACCTATTACTATAAACTTAAACAATCTGTGTTAGATCATTCCTAAAATAAAAACTTAACACATAAACAAATCTTTACAAAATGATGCAAATTCAACCAAAGAAAAGGGTGGTTGAGTCTGCCACTTTATTACACCACTAAGCAATCCCATGCCAACCAATGTAAGTGAAGAAACACACACACACACACACACACACACACACACACACACACACACACACACACACACACACACACACACACACACACACACACACACGCACTGTCATTACAGCATACCACTAGGCAGTCTTGTGCCAAAAAATGTAATTGTACGGGGAAAAAACACATTGCAGTACATTCTCATGCCAAACAAGTCAACTGTATTTCTTTCCTTGGAAATTATTTCCTTTCTTTCCCACCGTTTCCATCGTCTCAGACGTTGCTATGCGACACCCCTCATGGGAAGACATGGCATTTGGTCTTTTGGACGGTGTAGAAACAATATCATGTTCGTCATCGCTTGAAAGTGAACACATGTCTGAATTAGATCGAGCAAACTTCGCCGCAATGGCAAGAGATTCAGCTAGCTTTCAGACATTTCATATCTAGTTATTTTACGTAATTTTCTCCGCTCTGACCAGTATGATGTAGACGACATTGTTTTTTTATTGTATCTAATGCAGTTTATCTCTATTCTAAATTCAAATAACAAACCAAATACCTTGATATCCTATGGGTGAGAATGAGCGAACTGGCCGTAGTGGTGAAATCGCCGCAAACGCCCGCGAATTGAGCCGCCACAGCTAACGGCGGGAAGACAGGTCCCAGTGTGGACAGAGAAGGTCGCAGCCAAGGATCCTCACACGCTTCTGTTGGCCTGGGGGGGGGGGGGGGGGGGGGGGGGGGGGGGGGGGCAGGGGACGTGGCGTGTACGTGAAAACGTGTGACGTCTGTCAGCATACTACCCCAAAGGTGGTGCATTTGGTTTGCGTGAGTAGTGTCCAACGCTGGTGAACGTGAGTAGTGTCCAACGCTGGTGAACGTGAGTAGACGATGTTCATCAGATAGTTAAAAAAAGAGAGAAGAGAATGGTTCGAATTGTGTTGCGAGAGGTGACGATCTAGCAGAAAAGTCAAACTGTCTGGGGAGACAGACGTGAAGACTGAGTCATGTCGAGCCAGCCATGACTCCAGTGGAAGTGTAGGCTGTTTTTCACAGTGGAGAGACTGGGTTCCGCCGCTGGCGAGGACGAGTCTAGGAGACGAGTCTGGAGCTACCAGAATGTTCGGATTCTGAGGTTGCTGCTGAAGGCCTGCTGTCCTTTCTTCTGTACCATGCTGTTGGCCAGGGGTTTGCCAGCTGACACGTAGCAGTAAGGTGCTGATCGAACTAGCCACGCAGATCCGTTTTTGTGTGTGTGTGTGTGTGTGTGTGTGTGTGTGTGTGTGAGAGAGAGAGAGAGAGAGAGAGAGAGAGAGAGAGAGAGAGAGAGAGAGAGAGACAGAGACAGAGAGAGAGAAAAAAAAGAAAAAGAGACAGAGCGAGAGAGAGAGAGCGAGAGAGAGAGAGAGAGAGAGAGAGAGAGAGAGAGAGAGAGAGAGAGAGAGAGACTCTGAGACTGCCCATGGAGACCTAAGTTACTGTAGTGAAGAGAAAAGCTGTCTTTCGACTGTGACATGAGATATTTCATATTTCAATGGCTCGGGTTACGTCGTCCGAAGATGAATCTGAAGATGAGCTTCATGCAGGCTCGAGCGCTCCCGACACCCGATGCCATGGCAACAATCGATGGACTCTCGCCCACTCAAAGGGACAAATCCAGGACAGCAAAGCCAGAGATGAATGCAAGTGTTGTTCTTCTAGCTTGCGCTGGGAAATCGAAGTTACAAACGCTGGTGGTCGTTACGATAAACTTTATTCACACACTGATCGCTACACAGTGGTGAAAATCAGCAAACAGTAATCGCCGAACTCACACTCTACGCGCAGTGCCGCAGAGGACTCGCTCCTTCCACAGTTAAGCTCTCACCTTAACTCTGTCGCATCTGCTGCTCGTGTCTGACTTGTGTCTCAGTCGTGTCTGTCTGTCTCTCTCTCGGTTTGTCACGCCTTTTATACCTAACCTCAGGTTCCAGATCTTTCCTGAATGAAGCGGCATAGTCTCTAGAAAGATGAGCTCTAAATAGAGTGATATCACATGACATAACAAGATAATTTTAGCCTCGGCTAGTGCTTTTCTGAAAATCTTCGTCTAACCTAGTGGACTCGTTTATACTGATAATGATTATTTGTTATTTTATTATCATATAGAATACTTACAAAAGCAGTTTAGTGTTTTTTATTTTAGGTTTTAGCGTGTTATTTGGTTTTCAAATTCATATGTCCGATCGACCACATGTGGTCACGTGACCCAGACCGCGACCTCTGATTGGTTCTTAATTAATTAATAAATTAAGTTAACATCTATCTGTCACTTTTCTTTTATCCTATTAATCAACAGCTCTAGCCATAAGGATTCCAGAGATATCTTTGGTTTTCTTTTAGCTTTGAAAATAAAAAGTTATGAAGGTTTTTGTTGTTCAGTGCATGTAATCTGGTCACAAGTTTTCTATTGTCTTTATAGTAAAACAAAGGGCCGGATTTTATTCAATTAAAAATTCATAACTTTTGAACAAATTGACCCACAGTGTTCATACTTGTACCATTGGAATGGTCTTTTTATTATCTTTTCAATGCACTACATTTCATTTATGTCATTTACCTTTCTTTTTTTTCTCACACATACCTACATATTGATTGACACGTCGAAATCGCTCTGCTGTACAAACGAAATGCACTCAGGCAGTACGTAGCGCTGCCGAAGCCATGGAAATACACATTGACACGTCGAAATCGTTCTGCTGTATAAGCAAAATGCACTTAGCAATAATTAGCGCTGCCGAAGCCATGGAAATACACATTGACACGTCGAAATCGTTCTGCTGTATAAGCAAAATGCACTTAGCAATAATTAGTGCTGCCGAAGCCATATTGACACGTCGAATTCGCTCTGTTGTACAAACGAAATGCACTCTCAAAGTTGACAAGAGCGAGCAAGGACGCTTTTCCCGCTGTTTCCGAATAATGAGTCATGACTTGGGGGCGAATCTTTGATTATGGCGAGGGAGAGTTGCGCAGACCTCAACCTCAGTCTCTCTTCCCTGCCCTGTCCACATCCAGTGACATGACAGTGTCATGACAACTGGAGACAGACATTTGGACTAGACACCGAGAGAAGAAGTTGAATGAAATATAGCTTTTTTTTCTCCTGCACTTACATCATTGTTCCACTGCGGAGACAGATGTTCCGGTTTGGGCTCTGAAAACCATGTCAGGCCAGGCACCTCAGGCTTTGACCATCGCTCTCGGATGGAATCTCGGGTTTCTACTGTCTGTGGCGTCACCGTCTGGTAGGTGATGGAGATCCTTTGTATTGTACATGTATCAGTGACAAATTTCCCATGTCAACAGCAAAATGCTCATAACTATAATCTAGAACATTTTATGACTGTCGTATATTTCCACCTATTTTGGTTATTCTTTACACGACTTTCCTGAAACAATTCTTGATCTTGTTCATATTCATGAGTGCTCTTCCACACACAAAACATGTGGCTGCCGTTTGATTGCTTTGACTGCTGACTTTGGTGGTAAGAACGCCAGAGATATGTTGGTCGTAAGAACGCCAGAGATATGTTGGTGGTAAGAATGCCAGAGTTATGACGTTGGTGGTAAGAATGCCAGAGTTATGAAGTTGGTGGTAAGAATGCCAGAGTTATGACGTTGGTGGTAAGAACGCCAGAGATATGACGTTGATGGTAAGAACGCCAGAGATATGTTGGTGGTAAGAATGCCAGAGTTATGACGTTGGTGGTAAGAATGCCAGAGTTATGACGTTGGTGGTAAGAATGCCAGAGTTATGACGTTGGTGGTAAGAACGCCAGAGATATGTTGGTGGTAAGAATGCCAGAGTTATGACGTTGATGGTAAGAACGCCAGAGATATGTTGGTGGTAAGAATGCCAGAGTTATGACGTTGGTGGTAAGAATGCCAGAGTTATGACGTTGGTGGTAAGAACGCCAGAGATATGACGTTGATGGTAAGAACGCCAGAGATATGTTGGTGGTAAGAACGCCAGAGTTATGGCGTTGGTGGTAAGAACGCCAGAGTTATGACGTTGGTGGTAAGAACGCCAGAGATATGACGTTGGTGGTAAGAACGCCAGAGATATGACGTTGGTGGTAAGAACGCCAGAGATATGTTGGTGGTAAGAACGCCAGAGTTATGGCGTTGGTGGTAAGAACGCCAGAGTTATGACGTTGGTGGTAAGAACGCCAGAGATATGACGTTGGTGGTAAGAACGCCAGAGATATGACGTTGGTGGTAAGAACGCCAGAGATATGACGTTGGTGGTAAGAACGCCAGAGATATGACGTTGGTGGTAAGAACGCCAGAGATATGACGTTGGTGGTAAGAACGCCAGAGATATGACGTTGGTGGTAAGAACGCCAGAGATATGACGTTGGTGGTAAGAACGCCAGAGATATGACGTTGGTGGTAAGAACGCCAGAGATATGTTGGTGGTAAGAACGCCAGAGTTATGACGTTGGTGGTAAGAACGCCAGAGATATGACGTTGGTGGTAAGAACGCCAGAGATATGACGTTGGTGGTAAGAACGCCAGAGATATGACGTTGGTGGTAAGAACGCCAGAGATATGTTGGTGGTAAGAACGCCAGAGATATGACGTTGGTGGTAAGAACGCCAGAGATATGACGTTGGTGGTAAGAACGCCAGAGATATGACGTTGGTGGTAAGAACGCCAGAGATATGACGTTGGTGGTAAGAACGCCAGAGATATGACGTTGGTGGTAAGAACGCCAGAGATATGACGTTGGTGGTAAGAACGCCAGAGATATGACGTTGGTGGTAAGAACGCCAGAGTTATGACGTTGGTGGTAAGAACGCCAGAGATATGACGTTGGTGGTAAGAACGCCAGAGATATGACGTTGGTGGTAAGAACGCCAGAGATATGACGTTGGTGGTAAGAACGCCAGAGATATGACGTTGGTGGTAAGAACGCCAGAGATATGACGTTGGTGGTAAGAACGCCAGAGATATGACGTTGGTGGTAAGAACGCCAGAGATATGACGTTGGTGGTAAGAACGCCAGAGATATGACGTTGGTGGTAAGAACGCCAGAGATATGACGTTGGTGGTAAGAACGCCAGAGATATGACTATGGTGGTAAGAACGCCAGAGATATGACGTTGGTGGTAAGAACGCCAGAGATATGACGTTGGTGGTAAGAACGCCAGAGATAAGGGCGACTGGTTCGGCTGGTTCAATGAAACGCCACATAGATTATGGGGGACGTTTCTTGCGTGGCTAAATGAAAAACGCAGAGATATGTGTGTGGTTAAGAATCCGCCCGAGATAATGAGCGGTCGGTGGTTATCATAGTATTACAGACCATCGTAGATTCATTGGAAATCGTGTTGGTCAATGGAACGCGCAGTATATACTGTGGATCGTTGGGGTAATTACTGTAACCAAAACCGCCCTAGTTATAGATATGATCTGTGTGGTGCGTAAGACAACACCGCACGATTACATCTGACGCTTGTGGTGGTTAAAGAACGCTACAGAAGATTTTATGGACGTGGTCGGTACTTGAATACCGTCCAGAGATATTGAGTCTTCGTGTCTTGGTAATTGAACGCCATGAGACTATGACCCGTGTGGTGTGTGAGAAACGCCCCGATCCGATAATGTTGGTTGTGTAAGGATAAAAAATTCTAACTACACTCGCCAGAGATTATGTCTCGTCCTGGGTGGATAATGATCACCCCATGCCTTATGTAGGATATGGAGTGTGGTGGTTAAGCAATCGGCCAAGATGTATATATCGTCTCGACCCCCATCTCACTTTAGGAAAAAACCATAAATTTATACTGCCACGTTATTGGCCGTTAGTGGTCTGTGAGTCATTTACCGAATCTCTGTCCTCATCTGCTAGGATTACGTTTGTTTGATAATTCCTTTCCCTCGTTACTGGGTGGCAGGCCTTAAATTTGTTTGATGTTATTTTTTCACTTATGCTGCATGGACTTTCTCGATGTATTAAAAAAGAAACTGTAATCTTTGTCCCCAAACCCCATGTGGTGTACTTATGGGTTATTAAAGTATAGATGTTACCACCCCTATCTGGCTTGTCCCTCTGGACCTTTTCTAGATATCGCATGGATAGTGACATTACCAACTCAAATCGACTATCTCTGTTCAACAGAATTCCTTGATCATTTCTCACTGAATACTTACGAAGCTCTTATTGGTAGACTTCCTTCGAGTGGTAATGGTCTTTTACATATTTTACCAATCCATAATCTACGAAACCCTTTTTTTCTGATCCACACCAACTAAGTTTATTTGAGGCATTAGATACTTCATTAAAACTTACTATGATTCATTCGTGGATTAAATTTACTCTACAAACGTTGCCTCGATTTCTGGTCCTCAACTCTTAAACGGCCATTCTTATGTTGATTTCTAAATTCATATGGTTAAATCGTTAGGTTAGCTTTTTTAGACTTTTGATCCTCCTAATCTCAGTGGGTATACACTTTACTATAATTTATGTGCATGCATCAAACAAATTATATCAATAATTCTGTGTGCTTTGGTCCTCCCTGTTTATTTCATCATCCACAACGTAAGGGGCTTCTAGGCCTTCAATATATATCAATCCTTTCTAACCCCTGCTACCAATTATCTGCTATTCCGCTTGGTCGTCCTTAGCCTATTATCATCAGGAGTGTCACCGCTCTTCTAAGCTAAAGTTACAACAATACACTTGTGATAGCATCATTGCCAGTGTTTTTTTGTTAACTATTTGGACGTTCGTCCGAGGTTGACGCTCATCAGTGCCATCTGTCCAGCCAACGACTGGCCGTGATCCATCCTGGCGCATGGTCGGGTCTCCGCGGGACTGAGGTCATTTGTAGTTAAGCTGCCCTATCGTACCTATTGGTGTAAGTTGATGATCGACAAAATAGCCCTTTCGAAAGAAATTAGCACAATGGCATTCTAAATATGGTTTTTAAAAGTGTCAGAAAGTAAAGGATACATATATATAGGTATTGAGTAGAAGTACCATGTTACTTCCCACGTGGGGGACCATTTGAGGAGAATCGGTACCTATATCTAAAGTAGTATTTCCTCATCATCTAGTCTAACAAACACAACGAAGTGATTCACTTCTCGTCGAAGCAAGGTCAAGGTGATATGAATGTACTTGCATATCTCACTCGGTGTGTTGCGCGGCCATGACTGTAGTGGTAACATCTGATTAGAAATCGTGCCTTCTTCACGATGAGTATGGTTCGGGAAACATTTTATACATATCAAACTTTATGTACACCACTTTTATGCTAAACTTTCCTTAGGCACAACCTTTATGTACAATTTATGATAGATAACCTATACTTTCTAGGGTCCGTATCCTCTCCACTATGCATATATGCAGACTGGGAGGGGGTACACGTAGATAATCGCATGATGATGGATGTATTTTTTTTTTCTTTTTTTGTATTCGATGATGATGATGATGTATATGACTGATGATCGATTTGACTGATGCATGCATTTCTATGCCTCATGCATTTATCATCATCCTCATCATCTCTCATCCCTATCCATTCTATCGGCAAAACTGATTGTATCATGGGTCCTATATGCTTTCTGCTTAGCATATATAGTTCCCCTATCCTTTAGCTTGTTTTGTGTAGGCGTCCGTGCTTGAATGATGATTTTGATAGACGCACATTTGATGAGTGATTGGATATGATTTATTGCTGATTTTTGATTTGATATGATTCGATGAGTGCCATGACTGATTGTCTGATGAATGATCGACTGATAGAGGATGATGATGATTGATGATGATTGATAATGATGGATTGTATTGATGATTGAATGATGTTGTGCTTGACTGTGAATGATGATGATGATGATTGGTTACTTAATTCCATGATGATGACTGATTGATACGATCGTTCATTGAGATGATGATGCTGAAGAATGACATGATGATTGGATCGGTGGTGGTGCCTGTCTGTGTGGCTAGCGTGGGTGGGGTGTTATGTGTGGGGCGTATGGCCGCGTGGTGGATGGTGGGACGACACTGGACGGGGGGGTGACACAGATGAACTGGAGTGTTGAACATCGTATTTCCCTTCAAAGTGAATGATACAATTTTTGTCAAGAGGACAACGATAAATAAACATATCATGTGACATATTCATTATAGTGTTTTCCATCTTTTCTACACAGAACTCTCCTTATATCAACTATGGGGGCACAGTCCTCACTGAGCATGTTCTCCACGCTGTAGTCCCGCATCACTTCGCAAACCAAATT
This sequence comes from Theodoxus fluviatilis, assembly GCA_034096865.1. Taxonomy (NCBI): domain Eukaryota; kingdom Metazoa; phylum Mollusca; class Gastropoda; order Cycloneritida; family Neritidae; genus Theodoxus; species Theodoxus fluviatilis. The sequence continues at coordinate 10,542 of JAWQFJ010025170.1, forward strand.
GTCTAGGGTCATTCCCCTAGCAGCTACCACTTCTAGACCCTGTTTACCGAACCGAAAAAAAAACGAGCACTTGTCCCGGCCGAGCACGATCATTTCCCAGCTCCGGAGCCACGACGCCAGGGACCGCCACATCTCAGAGTATCTCGCGGCTCTCGTTTTGGTACTGCTATGCCTGTGGGAACCTTGCGTTCAACTTTCCAGTCTGTCATGGGCGTTGATGGGCTTCCATTCGCATGAGCTTTATATGCTCTTCACTTTCACGGTATTCTTCACAGCTCCTTCATTATAGCCAGGGCTTTAGGGTAACATAACGACCGAGTCATGAATAAGCGGAGCCTGAATAAGTCACAAAGCAGAACGGCGACTGTCACGTCATATAGTAGCACCGTATAGAAATAGGAACACAGCATGATGGGAAAAGGATGTGTCTGGGTACTATCACAATAACGGCCCGTCGAATCATTTTCTCAAAGAGGTTCATAATCGACACTGCACGATAATTAAAACTCCAGGATTGGAAATAGAAACTCGAACTATATGGAAGGAGGTAGTGGGAAGGGGATAACGAGGACTGGACTGGACGAGATAACTAGGCGGACACCGAACGGTAGGACAAACGAGGAAGCGACGAAAGTATAAGGAGGGGTAACCAAGGAGCGACGACGGACGACGATCGAGGAGGAGGACGGCCTCATCGAGAGAGTAGGACCGAGAACGATAATGCTAGTTCGAGAAAAACGAAGTGCTAACTTTTGTAGAAACTAAGAATCTAGTAAAAACCAGAAAACAACAATTTTACTAACTGTCAGAATACTGTCACACTCTTAATACTCTTCTATTTCTAGGGGACTCTGATTGGGTTTAAAGGATATGCAGAATAGAACCCACTGATAAGTGATAATCGATGAATGGAAACTTGGCTGATACATTCGATGTACATCAAACTAACTAACTCCCCAAGAGCTTCAGGGGTGTCGGAGGGGGGTGGTGCGATTCTATCGTGTGTTTGTGTGTTGTCTGTATTGTGTAGTTGTGTTGTGTGGTGGTGTTGTTGTGTGTGTTTCGCGCGTCCAATGGATCCTACAAGAAATCTCAAAGAAGTGAATCAGCGCGTAAATTCACTTCCCTTCATTCGTTCATTTTGTTCATCCTTGAAACCATTTATCAAATTTTTTTTACTAAGACGGCTGTCTTCTACGGATGAATATTAGCTTTGCTTTGCATTTCCAGGCCGACAGAGTCTTCGAGTACCATGGGTGGAACATAAGACCCAGACTGTCACTTGCCGATCCGAAAAGGTCAAC
>JAWQFJ010025174.1:0-22500 GCA_034096865.1 Theodoxus fluviatilis
TGAACGACTTGTACATGCTAGCGCTTGACTCTTGAACGACTTGTAAACGCTAGTGCTGTCGAGCGCTTGACTCTTGAACGATTTGTACATGCTAGCGCTTGACTCTTGAACGACTTGTACACGCTAGCGCTATCTAGTCCTTGACTCTTGAACGACTTGTACATGCTAGCGCTATTGAGCGCTTGACCCTTGAACGACTTGTACATGCTAGCGCTATCGAGCGCTCGACTCTTGAACGACTGTACATGCTAGCGCTATCTAGCGCTTGACTCTTGAACGACTTGTACACGCTAGCGCTATCTAGCGCTTGACTCTTGAAAGACTTGTACACGCTAGCGCTATCTAGCGCTCGACTCTTGAACGACTTGTACATGCTAGCGCTATCTAGCGCTTGACTCTTGAACGACTTGTACATGCTAGCGCTATCTAGCGCTTGACTCTTGAACGACTTGTACATGCTAGCGCTATCTAGCGCTTGACTCTTGAACGTACACGCTAGCGCTATCGAGCGCTCGACTCTTGAAGGGCTTGTACATGCTAGCGCTATCGAGCGCTCGACTCTTGAACGACTTGTACACGCTAGCGCTTGACTCTTGAACGACTTGTACATGCTAGCGCTATCGAGCGCTTGACTCTTGAACCACTTGTACACGCTAGCGCTATCGAGCGCTTGACTCTTGAACGACTTGTACATGCTAGCGCCATGGAGCGCTTGACTCTTGAACGACTTGTACACGCTAGCGCTTGACTCTTGAACGACTTGTACATGCTAGCGCTATCGAGCGCTCGACTCTTGAACGACTTGTACACGCTAGCGCTATCGAGCTCTTGACTCTTGAACGACTTGTACACGCTAGCGCTATAGAGCGCTTGACTCTTGAACGACTTGTACACGCTAGCGCTATAGAGTGCTTGACTCTTGAACGACTTGTACGCGCTAGCGCTATCGAGCTCTTGACTTTTGAACGACTTGTACACGCTAGCGCTATAGAGCGCTTGACTCTTGAACGACTTGTACACGCTAGCGCTATGGAACGTTTGACTCTTGAATGACTTGTACATGCTAGCTCTTGACTCTTGAAGGATTTGTACACGCTAGCGCTATGGAGCGTTTGACTCTTGAACGACTTGTACACGCTAGCGCTTGACTCTTGAACGACTTGTACACGCTAGCGCTATAGAGCGTTTGACTCTTGAGCGACTTGTACACGTTAGCGCTTGACTCTTGAACGACTTGTACATGCTAGCGCTATGGAGCGTTTGACTCTTGAACGACTTGTACACGCTAGCTCTTGACTCTTGAACGACTTGTACATGCTAGCGCTATGGAGCGTTTGACTCTTGAACGACTTGTACATGCTAGCGCTATGGAGCGTTTGACTCTTGAACGACTTGTACACGCTAGCGCTTGACTCTTGAACGACTTGTACACGCTTGCGCTATCGAACTCTTGACTCTTGAACGACCTGTACACGCTAGCGCTATGGAGCGCTTGACTCTTGAACGACTTGTACGCGCTAGCGCTATCGAGCTCTTGACTCTTGAACGACTTGTACATGCTAGCGCTATGGAGCGCTTGACTCTTGAACGACTTGTACACGCTAGCGCTTGACTCTTGAACGACTTGTACACGCTAGCGCTTTCTAGCGCTTGACTCTTGAACGACTTGCACACGCTAGCGCTTTCTAGCGCTTGACTCTTGAACGACTTGCACACGCTAGCGCTTTCTAGCGCTTGACTCTTGAACGACTTGTACATGCTAGCGCTATGGAGCGCTTGACTCTTGAACGACTTGTACATGCTAGCGCTATCAAACTCTTGACTCTTGAACGACTTGTACATGCTAGCGCTTTGGAGCGTTTGACTCTTGAACGACTTGTACACGCTAGCGCTTGACTCTTGATTGACTTGTACACGCCAGCGCTATGGAGCGCTTGACTCTTGAACGACTTGTACATGCTAGCGCTATGGAGCGCTTGACTCTTGAACGACTTGTACACGCTAGCGCTATCGAACTCTTGACTCTTGAACGACTTGTACATGCTAGCGCTATGGAGCGCTTGACTCTTGAACGACTTGTACACGCTAGCGCTTGACTATTCAACGACTTGTACACGCCAGCGCTATGGAGCGCTTGACTCTTGAACGACTTGTACACGCCAGCGCTATCTAGCGCTTGACTCTTGAACGACTTGCACACATCAGCGCTATGGAGCGCTTGACTCTTGAACGACTTGTACACGCTAGCACTATCTAGCGCTTGACTCTTGAACGATTTGTGCACGCTAGCGCATTCGATCGCTTGACTCTTGAACGACTTGTACACGCTAGCGCTTGACTCTTGAACGACTTGTACACGCTAGCGCTATCGAGCGCTTGATTCTTGAACGACTTGTACACGCCAGCGCTTGACTCTTGAACGACTTGTACACGCTAGCGCTATGGAGCGCTAGATAGCCCGACGCGGCGAGGCTGCGCCTGATGACCAAAATGGCTGCCTTTGGGGAACGGAAGAATGTCGGCATCACAATATGCGCTGTGACACACATTTCGACCCGGGATTATTATCCAGCCTATGCCAGAACTTATAAGAAGTTAGGCTGATATTGTGATTTTAATTTTTATATATAAGAATAACTGCTCTGAAATAAATACCGGGCAAGATGTGAGCACAAATTTCTACCTAAGACGTCTAAAATGTTTAAAGGGAGACAACTCTATATCTTACATTAACCCTTTGTTTGTTGCATAACCTCTCTTGATATGAGCATCGAGAAATTCTTGCTTACACCAAGTCAGCACTGTCGTTTTGACATTATTTTCGATTCGAGCGATGCCGAGCATTAATGCGCAGCTGCAGCGTAACATATTTCATCAGCTTCCACAAGAAACGAGCAGTCTGCAGCTGCTGGTTCACTCAGTTGGTTGAGAAGCGCACTCTGTGACGATGAGGAGGCATCGCGGAAGCCATCTTGGCTAACGCTCGGTCATGACGAGTCGTTCAAGAGTGAACATTTGGGGCTCGCCTAGCGCTCGCCAAGCGCTAGGTCGTCTTGAACGCAGGGCAGGCTAGCAGAAAACCCTCCCTAAATTAACATTGCAGGCCGTGGAAGAGTAGCTGTGGTTTCCCTGATGGAGGCTTGCACTCTTAGATTGCTCTCTACTTTGTGTATGTGACTACAAATCGCCCTGCGCGAGCTAGAACTGCGGAGCGTTGTGTACGCGAGGAAGCATGCAAGATCTTGCGAGCAATAGGCCGGTATCAACATGTATCGACATGATACAAGCAGATGTAAAGACACTCAAATGTTTGACACATGTTGACACCGGCCTATTTATTTGCCAGCTAGGTTTGCTAAGCAACGCGACCCATAATCGTGTGCAAAGAATACTGGAAATTCCAGCAGACGCTCCTCGTGATCCCCAACATCCGGGTATGCAAGGCCAAATCTCATGACGCCAAATTAGTGACGTACAAATCGGCAATTCAGACCCCCAAAAGTAGAGAATCTCCGTCGGCAAAGTCCGCCCTACAAGTGGCTATTCCACACGATCCACACTTAGGCTCACTCTGCGTGCCATTTCGGCAGCCAATCGCGGTCCGTGTTAGTGGAGCAACATCATCAGTCGTGCTCTGTGATTGGGAGATATATTTGTCATGTGGACAGCGTCGATGTGGAACGTGTGGAATCAAATCGTGTACAACGGACGCCGGTGGTCAGACGTTCACCAGAAGGTTGTGGGCTCCGTACCCACCTGGGGTCAAAAGCATTTTTCTGTCTGTGCTTTGCACGGTGTTTGCTTGTCTTCATAAATCTGGCAGACATCATGTAGGAACAACGTCTCCATGTATACCATTTTATCTGTGTGTGTTAGTTCTTAATTTCATGCGCACGTGCATTGCATGCAGATGAAGCATGAATCATTGGCGTTGAACTTGCATGTGTATGGGTAAAATACCGCAAGAAAAACTCCACCAACAGAGAAGGATAAAATAAAGAAAACGAAGACAAACTCAAAATGGAGGATGATAAAGATGGAGGATAAGGAGGTTAAGGAGGAGGAGGATAAGGAGGAGGAGGAGGAGGAGGAGGAGGAGGAGGAGGAGGAGGAGGAGGAGGAGGAGGATAAGGAGGAGGAGGAGGATGAGGAGGAGGAGGAGGATAAGGAGGAGGAGGAGGATAAGGAGGAGGAGGAGGAGGAGGAGGAGGAGGAAAGGAGGAGGGGGAGGAGGAGGAGGAGGAGGAGGAGGAGGAGGAGGAGGAGGAGGAGGAGGAGGAGGAGGAGGAGGAGGAGGAGGAGGAGAAGGATAAGGAGGATAAGGAGGATAAGGAGGAAAAGGAGGAAAAGGAAGAGGAGGAGGAGGAGGAGGGGGAGGGGGGGAAGGAGGAGGAGGAGGAGGAGGAGGAGGAGGAGGAGGAGGAGGAGGAGGAGGAGAGGAGGAGGCGGGGGAGGGGGGGAAGGAGGAGGAGGAGGAGGAGGAGGAGGAGGAGGAGGAGGAGGAGGAGGAGGAGGAGGAGGAGGAGGAGGAGGAGGAGGAGGAGGAGGATAAGGAGGAAAAGGAGGATAAGGAGGAAAAGGAGGAAAAGGAAGAGGAGGAGGAGGAGGAGGGGGAGGGGGGGAAGGAGGAGGAGGAGGAGGAGGAGGAGGAGGAGGAGGAGGAGGAGGAGGAGGAGGAGGAGGAGGAGGGGGGGGGGGAGTAGGAGGAGCAGGAGGAAGAGGAGCAGGAGGGGGGGGGGGGGAGTAGGAGGAGCAGGAGGAAGAGGAGGAGCATACACCAACATACATGCACGCATGCGCGAAAGCGCTCACAGACGCACTTCAGTCAATGCCACGCCCAAACCTACCAAGAAACGAAGACACTCCAACTATTACAAAAGTTACTGAGGCGTGCTTTCTACGCCATGGTAACACTGACGCGTTTCGCTCACGTGACAAGCAGCTCCTTTTTTTGCGGACTATGCAGCTTTTTTCCAAGTCATAACTTCATCGAGTGAACATGTATAAACGAACGAATGAATGAAACCTTATGGGCTATTGTAAGGTCATTGACCGCAATACATCACTGGCAGTGGATACACAAGGAGCTAGGCTAGTTTTGATTTTTCCATTTACTCGTCTTTTATAGATCGGATGGGGGAAGCGACCGGTCTCTTTTCCCCCGACACACACACACACACACAAATACAAATGCATACACATACATACACACACATACACACATACATACACACGCATACACACATACACACATACACATATACATACACACATACACATAGTTATACACATACATACACACATACACACACAGACACAGACACACACACATGCATATACATACACAGACACAGACACACACACACACACACACATGTACACATCCACACACACACACACACACACACACACACACACACATACATGTACACACACACACATACACATACACACACATGTACATGTACACACAGACACATACACACACATGTACATGTACACACACACATATGTACACACACACACACACACTCGCACGCACGCACGCACGCACACACACACACACACACACACACACTCACACGCATGCACTCACACACACTCACACGCGCACACGCACACACGTACCCACCCACCCACCCACCTACACCCTCACGCACCCACGCCCACTCACACCCATATACACCTCCACTCACACACACACACACACACACACACACACACACACACATCACCACCACCACCAACACCACCACCAATACCATCAACGCCACCACCACCACCACCCCTGCCCCTCCCACGACCGAGAAATGAATCATCTAAAAATTGAGAGCAAACAATTGATAAAGCGGCCCACTGAACAAGGGTTAAAGAGTAAAGTGGCGGGAGCCCAAAGTGTGAGAAAAAAGTCGCTAAATAACACTGCAAATTCACCTTCATCCCGTAGAAGGAGGTACATATATATATGGACTAAGAGCATGAGCGCCATCGCTTTATCGGTAGGAAGAAATCATGAACCGGCGCGGCACATGCGCAGCACAACGACGGCCTGTGCTGTTGTGTCTTATTTGAGACCTGCCCAGTCCAATCAGATACAGTCCTCTCCTCCCCACCTCCCACCCACCTCCTACTCCATCTATCCCCTCGTCCATCCCCCTACCCTTTCCTACCCCCATCCCCTCCTTTCACCTTCCCATCCTTCCCTCTTTCCCCCTCCTTCATACCCCTCCTTCATACCCCCTATTCCATCCCGACCTTTCCTTTCACACACACACACACACACACACATATATATATGTGTGTGTGTGTGTGTGTGTGTGTGTGTGTGTGTGTGTGTGTGTGTGTGTGTGTGACCCCGCACCACCAAACCAGTCTTAAGGTGGATTTTATCATTTTTGAGATGTTTATATTTTTGAATTCTACAGAGTTTCCTGATTAATTTGACACCAAAACGAACCTGGTAGCTCAAAAATTGTGGAAGTTATAACGAGTTGAAGTTGAAAACTCAGTCGCGACTTGTTTTGAGAAAACGGACCTCAAAGTTTTGCATGCAATACTCACACATTCTCCTTAGCAACAGGGTCTTAGAATTATCCAATCATCTTGATTTTTTGCACAGCAGAAGAAACGAAAGAAAGCGCGCGAAAGACCATGTGTTGAGGTTCTGCAAGGGTTACGTGTTGTTTTGCAGGGTCAAAATTGGTCGATTTTGGCAAATAAAAATGCTCTAAATTATCACAATTATAACTTTAATTAATTTTTTAATGCACTTAAATACATTTTTAAGACATAAAACTTATACCATTTTATAGATTAATTTTTAGAGAATGCAATGAACCGAAAACCTCAATTTCGCACAGGCAGACCCCCACCACCTTCAGAGCTGTGTAGCGCTGTTTCGATGATTGCGAGTTAAGACTGGTTTCCAGAAATGGGTCACATATATATATATATATATATATATATATATATATATATATATATATATACGCGCGCACATACACACACAGAGACATACATACGCGCATACGCACACATACACACACACGTACACACACAGGCGCGCGCGCGCGCGCACTCATTCCGAGGTAGACTTCTCACTTCACCATGGCGGCAAAAAGACAGCAATGAAAAAAATGTTCAGACGACAAGTTTTGTTTGAAATACTTCTTATCAAAGAGGAAAGTGAAACTTTGTTTTTGAAGCCCATTTCTAAGCTCACTTTGGGCACTGAACGAGAGGTCTCGTGACTTGGATTTTGTCACGCAGAATGTTTCCAGTGTGATGTGCTACGTTCAAAGTGGGACCTTGTACGTTCAAAGTGGGACCTAGTACGTTCAAAGTGGGACGTAGTACGTTCAAAGTGGGACGTAGTACGTTCAAAGTGGGACGTAGTACGTTCAAAGTGGGACGTAGTACGTCCAAAGTGGGACATATCACGTCCAAAGTGTGACGTTGTACGTCCAAAGTGGGACGTAGTACGTCCAAAGTGGGACATAGTACGTCCAAAGTGGGACAAAGTACGTTCAAAGTGGGACATAGTATATCCAAAGTGGGACAAAGTACGTTCAAAGTGGGACATACTACATCCAAAGTGGGACATAGTACATCCAAAGTGGGACAAAGTACGTTCAAAGTGCGACATACTACATCCAAAGTGGGACGTAGTACGTCCAAAGTGGGACAAAGTACGTTCAAAGTAGGACATAGCACGTCCAAAGTGTGACATAGTACGTCCAAAGTGTGACATAGTACGTCCAAAGGGTGACATAGTACGTCCAAAGTGGGACATACTACATCCAAAGTGGGACAAAGTACGTCCAAAGTGGGACATAGTACGTCCAAAGTGGGACATAGTACGTCCAAAGTGGGACATAGTACGTCCAAAGTGGGACAAAGTACGTCCAAAGTGGGACATAGCACGTCCAAAGTGGGACCTAGTACGTTCAAAGTGGGACATAGCACGTTCAAAGTGGGACGCAGTACGTTCAAAGTGGGACCTAGTACGTTCAAAGTGGACATAGTACGTTCAAAGTGGGACATAGCACGTTCAAAGTGGACATAGTACGTTCAAAGTGGGACATAGCACGTTCAAAGTGGGACCTACTACGTTCAAAGTGGGACATAGCACGTTCAAAGTGGGACGCAGTACGTTCAAAGTGGGACATAGTACGTTCAAAGTGGACATAGTACGTTCAAAGTGGGACATAGTACGTTCAAAGTAGGACATAGTACGTTCAAAGTGGGACGTAGTATGTTCAAAGTAGGACATAGTACACAAGCGTCTTGGTGTCAATTAATGAGAAAATGTTTCAAATACGACTTTTTTTGCAGTGGTCGGTATTTTGAAGTATGCTGTTGTATTCGTGAAAATGCGCGACCGTGCGTAAAAAACAAGTGGGATAAATGAGATATCTAATCTACAATAGTAGTTGCTTATTCATGTATTTTCCAGGGGGAAAAGTATGTTCAAGGATGCCTTTTTTTGCAATGACGTAAATATAATTAAAATCTATTCGTGACCCGATGCGTTGATGTCTTTACTGAGCGTTTTCTCGAAAACTATTTTGTTGTGCTGTAGCCTTGTTTTTATGCACGGATACATATCCTCCACTACTGTATCGAAAGCGCTCTCAACTTAGAACTGTTCCTTGAAAGCAACGCATTTTTGTGCGCCCTGTTGCGCACACCCGCATAGCTTGATGCAAAGAGAGGGGAGCGAGAAAAAGATAAAACGAATCCCTTTGTAAGTTTTCAATTCCTCAGCAGTCGAGAATTTTTCAAAAGGCCTCACACCCAACACATTAACATCAGCAAGCCAAAAAACAAAACAATCTATTTCCACTTGAGTCCAACTTGAACTGATGTCGCTCCACCCCAAACGCATTCCGTTTGTCATCTTGAATGTCTGCCTGCAGGAAAGCCGGAGGGAATGAAAACATGCTGTGCGAACGGCTGTTGCAGCTGTCTGGACAACATTATGCATGGGTTTTGTGGATGGAGCACGGACATGGAAAGTAATAGACTCAGCTGGTGGGAGTGGGGCAGGGGGGTGGTGGGTGGTGGAGGGGAACTATGCGAAGCCGCCATTTTGGTTTACGGATTGAAAAAGAGGTTTTCGTGGAGGCATTTCTTCAGTCAACGTGCTTCAGTCGCTGCAGAAAGCGCGACGTGACACTGGTTGCGCCCATGGAAACCACTGGTGGCTTCACTGGTTACTGAAGTACGTATATACATCAACGTCGATGTCGTACTTTGGACGCTTGCAATCCGAAACACCGGCGAAGTAAGCTATGCAACGTCCAAATAAAACAGGCCTTGAAAGCTTTGTTGAGGAGCAACACCACTTTTCCATATTACCTGTGATGACATTTCTGAAGACTTCCTATGTCAATGGCAGCCGCTGAATAATTGTGTCGCCAGGAACAACGCCGTCTTAACATTTGCTAAGCGTTGTTTCTCAAAACAGTTGCTGGTTGGGGAACTAATACAGAAAGACAGGCCGCCCACGCGAACGCTACAAAGATAGTCTGAAAGGCAGTCTTCAGTGGTGTGACATCACCTCCGCTGAACTTGTCGAGACCGTGGTTCGTTCGGTAGTTAGTTATTCAGAAAAATAACTGTTATAAGTACAAAACGGATCCGGACAAAACTTGGTGGAAGGTCAGAGTTCACCCGAAGAAGAGTCCATGACATTTGAGAAGCTATCTGTTATCTCGTTTTTGAAATGCAACCAAAAATACACATTTTGTCGCAAATCACGAAGTTGATGACGTCAAACTATTGGTGATGTCGTCATACATTCTGTAAACCCGAGTCAGTAGTATTGACTCTGGCACAGTTCGCAATGAATGCGTAATAGGCTTGACCCTTGGCATTACAGCCTTGCGCCAAAAATAGTTCGTTCTGATACTATTTTTCTCTCCACTTTTTACAGAAATCATTCGGATGTAAAAACTTGGTTCCACTTCAACACAAACATTTTATTGTATCGAATAAACGCTTGTTTGTTGTCTCAACAAGAGTAAGTTAAGAGTTTTGTGCGAAATAGTTGTAGAACTACTTTAACGGCGTATGTCAGGGAGCACATCGGCTATCCCACAAGCCTCTCGTGTGACCTCCGCTTGCATAAATTGGCCAAAAACCTTCCATCACGTGATGTGAACTGTGCTAGAGATACTTTTGCCGGTAGGCGAAATCTCTAGTTTACTAGAATGGTCGTCATATGCATTCCGCACTCAGAGATCTTTCAGTTTCAACCACTAAGTAAAGGAACTTAACTATACAGGTCAAAAAAGGTTTTTGCTCTCAGAGTGTTCTATAGTTGGTATAGGTTCCACCATGGTTTTCACAGCTGTTGTTGTTGTTGTTGTTGTTGTTGTTGTTGTCGTCACTTCGTTGCCGTCGTCGCCATTATTTTCAAGTTAACCCCTGAATGTCTCGTAGTGGCGGTGGTGATGGCAGTAACTGTGGTGATGTTGTAGTAGTCGTGGTGGTTGAGGTAGTATATTGTGGTGGTAGTGATGGCAGTAACTGTGGTGATGTTGTAGTAGTCGTGGTGGTTGAGGTAGTATATTGTGGTGGTAGTGATGGCAGTAACTGTGGTGATGTTGTAGTAGTCGTGGTGGTTGAGGTAGTATATTGTGGTGGTAGTGATGGCAGTAACTGTGGTGATGTTGTAGTAGTCGTGGTGGTTGAGGTAGTATATTGTGGTGGTAGTGATGGCAGTAACTGTGGTGATGTTGTAGTAGTCGTGGTGGTTGAGGTGGTGGTATTGTGGTGGTAGTGATACTGTTAATGATGGTGGTAGGGCTCTTTCATGCGTGTGTGGGTGTATGCGTGTGTGTGTGCGTGTGTATGTGTGTGTCTGTGCGTGTGTGTGTGTACATATGTATGTGTGCTTGTGTATGTGTGTGTGTGTGTGTGTGTGTGTGTGTGTGCGCGTGTGTATGCGTGTGTGTGTGTGCGCGCGCGTGTGTGTGTTAATTGTAAGTGAGTGTGCATGTCTGTGTGTCTGTGTGTGTGCTTTGTGTGTGTGCTTGTCCTGTGTGTGTGAGAGAGTGTGTGTGCGTGTGTGTAAAAAGTCTCTTAACACTTTAATTACGCTTTGCAACGTGTCTCATGTAATCGTCTTCGCTAAACAACAAACTTCTTCACGAAAAAATCATATATACATGGTCAACAACAAATATTACTGTGGCGCAATTTCAAATCTGTCGGCTACGAATCATGACAACAATCCTACCACCACCACCAGTATGAATATCAGCAACAACAACAACAACAACAACAAAGCCACTGGAATCATGTTGCCCGTCTGTTGCGACCGGGGTTTTTGCATTCTGAACTGCGCCTCACTGGAAAGCGGGAATAAGCATCCCTCGGGGGAATCTGCGTCTCTTGTTTGACATCCGTCACCTCATCCCTGTCCTGTCAGCAGGAGTGACAGATGAGTGAAAGGATAGGCGAGTGCTACAGTGGTCTTGGAAGAGATTGAGAGCGAACGAATGTACGCACTTCCTCTCCCGACTGTCTTTCTGTGAACGCTTCCTTGTTGACAAATGTCTGCATGTACTGCACCAGTGCCGGACTATTCCTCGCTCGTGACACTTTGTTTTGCAACGGAGCGCTCTTCGGCTCTCTTCGGCTTTCTTCGGCTATCTTCGGCTCTCTTTGGAGTTCCTCGGTTCTTGATGTCATCCTGCCGAATACGGTTCGCGTTACATCGGTTAGCAATAGGCCTGTTGAGGAGGGCGGGTGATCGCGAACGCTCACTGTGCTCGTCTCATGAATGACGCCTTCCTGTGACTTTTCGTCAAGTAGTTGTGGTAAAAGTAGAAATATTGGTTGCAGTAGTAGTAGTGGTGGTGGTGGTAGTAGTAGCAGCAGTAGTAGAAACTGCAGCATTCTCTTCTCCCCGAAAACCTTCCGTTCAGGAGGCCAGCACAACAAGCGCTCGCCCTTCTGAACGACAATCCACATTTCTCCCGTCTCAGGGACTGAGCCACGGCACTCCGCCTCGCTCACAATCAAACGCCAAAGCTTGCTCGCCTCAATCCGTCTGTCAAAAGACAGGGTTTCAATAGGCGAGTAGAGGTTGAGGAGCTGACTATGCACTCATGCAGGAGGGGAGACCATTAGCGATGGGCCTGCCAGGAGCTGGTGATCTACATGTATATAGCAAACATGATGGAAGGTTGACGAAGCCTCTGTTAGGACTCTTAAAGATGTAAAGTGGACAACATGACAATGTAGGTACAAGTTCATCGCGATGGTCTATCCTTGCCCATTTCATTCACGACATTCCGAAATCCTTATCTCATCCTCAGTTTCATTTTCCCACCTAACCCACTCCCACCGCTGTCCTCGTCTATTTTGTGCTTTCGAAATATGAAAACTTGCAATCAAACGTCAGTGCTCGGTGAAGAAGATTCATTTTTTGTGCGCTATGCAAATACTCGTAGACAACTTTTTGCGCTGAACACAGTTGTCAGCAAGCAAAATAGATGGCTTTTCACTTATTTCCAATGTACAAATTCACAAACAAGATTTGTCAACGTCTGAAAAGAACTGCGTGCTTTGCTTATGTGACCCCAAGGTGTATATTGCACAACTGCGTGCTTTGCGTATGTGACCCCAAGGTGTATATCACACAACTTCGTGCAGTGCGAGGTCTAGCGAGATCTTCTAGCGGTAAGTCACGTGACAACAGCGAGCGAAGTTAGCGTCGCAAGAGGAGCAGAACCTAGAACTGGCGACTTTATAAATCCCTTTGCAAAAAAAACTTTCAGTCCCCGGTCTTCATCCCAACCCCCACCCCCACCCCCACCCCCATCCCCCACCCCCACCTCCATCCCCCACCCCCATCCCCACTCCGCGCTTCAAGTTCACGTGAAGGGTACCTTACCTGTTAACCTTCGCGAATTATAGGTGTAAAGCCCAAATGAAAAACTGCCAACGTAATCGAGGAGACTGCTTCGAATTAAAAAAAATGGCAGACTGCCTTGTCATATACCTTCACGAAACTTCTTCAGACACATATCTGGGACATGCTTCCAATGAAGTGATGGAGTCTCGCCCACCTTCATGTTGTTTCCGACTGACCGCCGTTACACTTGGATCTTGTCTCGCGGATCTGCAGCGGACACAGTCTTTTGAATTGGGAGCGGCCAGTACGAAACCAGTCCAAGCTGGTGCGAGTCTGCACCACGCCACACACAGGGTGACGTCATGGGCCTCTCTTGGTCAACCATATGTTTTCGCAGAAATGCACGCCAGGGAAGCAACGTTTCCCTGTCCTCGAATAAAATGCCGGAAAAAACCCAAACTTTTAAATGCGCGAGAATCGACCTTTACACGACGTGCTTCAGCCACTTAGCTCCTGTGCGGGAAAAGTTCGTAGGCAGTTTTCGCAGTTGCCGTTGGCATGACACCTGTATTCCAAGAGGCATAACTTCTACATATTTGATTCCACTGTGGTCATGGCTACATCCAATTATTCACAAAAGAGAGCAGCTTAAGTTAGTAGTATCCAGTAACCATAATTTTTTTGTCAGTAGAATTTTGGGGGTCCAATTTTTTACCCATCAGGTTGCACTTTAAAAGTGCTGTATACCTGTGAAGTGCTTACATAACTTTGCTAATTAGCTTTTCAATATGACTGCCAATGCAACACACTTTTGCCAGTTTTTGAAACATAATATTAGAAAAAGAGCTAATGATATAAGCTTGTAATTTTGCACATAACTAGAGTAATAGGGTTGCATGTCCTGACTCAAAATAAATACAGCAACTCTGAGCATTTCATTTTAACACGACTTTGCATTTGAAGTTACATGAAGTGAGTGGTCAGTTACATATGCAAGATCCTGTAACTTTGACATACAGGAAGACACTGTTTTGATCATAGATCATCTTATGAAGCAGGCTATGCGAACCAAATCAAGGAAGTCACTTCAGAGCACAGAGATGGTGAAAACCCAGAAACTGATAAACGTGCATTTGAAGTGCTCACACCTCATTCAGACAGCTGCAGTTGGCGTCTTTTTCCCAATGTTAAAACCATACAATACCTATTTCCCTGGAAACAAAACACACAGTCGTATTCTACATTGAATTTACTACAAAAAGTTATGGAAAACATATTTTCGGCTATATTTCACAGTAGT
Source organism: Theodoxus fluviatilis (assembly GCA_034096865.1). Taxonomy (NCBI): domain Eukaryota; kingdom Metazoa; phylum Mollusca; class Gastropoda; order Cycloneritida; family Neritidae; genus Theodoxus; species Theodoxus fluviatilis. Next base: position 14,169 of record JAWQFJ010025174.1, read on the forward strand.
GACTTTTTGAACTGGGTATTACTACCTCAAAACAAGCATACGAACGAACAAACAAACAAACAAACAAGCAAACAAACAAAAACTTGCATCTCCAGACCACCCACATCGAGATATAGGGCTGGGTTTGAGTTGGTGTGTTACATTTGTTCCCGATACTGCAAGGCAAGTCTGACTCCAGCTCACCTCACACACAGCAGAATGCATGTCTCAAAACCATGGTCCGACTCAAAGCAGCCGTTGTTTTATTGGCGAATGTTGACGCTCTCTACAGTGTCATCTCATGAAGACTCCAGCCTGCCGTGATCTCTGACACAGTTCCACAAGCTACAGCTCTCGCATCCGCGATGTAATGCCATAAACACCAACTCTGCAGCTCCGCTCGCCTTTAACTACCTCTGTGTGTGCGCGCGCGCGTGCGTGTGTGTGTGTGAGTATATGCGTGTGTGTGTGTGTGTGCGTTAGTGTGTGTGTGCGTCAGTATGTGTGTGTGTGTGTATGTTTGAGTGTGTGTGTGTCAGTGTGTGCGTGTGTGTGTGTGTGTGTTTGTGTGCGTGTGTGTGTGTCCGTGTGTATCTGTCTGTCTATCTCTGTCTGTCTGTCTGCCTCTGTCTGTCTGTCTGTCTGTCTGTCTGTCTGTCTGTCTGTCTGTCTGTCTGTCTGTCTGTCTGTCTGTCTGTCTGTCTGTCTGTCGGTCTGTCTGTCTGTCTGTGTCTGTGTATGTGCGTCTGTGTATCTGTGTGTCTGCCTGTCTGTCCGTCCGTCCGTCCGTCCGTCCGTCCGTCTGTCTGTCTGTCTGTCTGTCTGTCTGTCTGTCTGTCTGTCTGTCTGTCTGTCTGTCTGTCCGTCCGTCCGTCCGTCCGTCTGTCTTTCTCTCTGTCTGTCTGTCTGTCTGTCTGTCTGTCTGTCTGTCTGTCTGTCTGTCTGTCTGTCTGTCTGTCTGTCTGTCTGTCTGTCTGGTCTGTCTGTCTGCCTATGTGTCAATGTATGTGTGTGTGTGTGTGTGTGTGTGTGTGTGTGTGTATGTGTGTGTATGTGTGTGTGTGTGTGTGTGTGTGTCTGTGTGTGTGTGTGTGTGTATCATTATATCTGCCTCCCTCTCCAACTAGTCTGCCTCCCTGCCTACCTACCTGCCAACCCACCTACCTCCGTCCCTCCGTGCCTGGCCACGTGCCTGCCTGCTCCAAAGTTTGCTCCGCCATGCGGGCGAGAAGCCCCGGGAAGCTCTCCACTTCATTGAGGCAAAAAATCACTTCAAACGCCTCCAGCGCCATGGACGGCGCACCACCCCGTGACAGGGAGACAGCGCTTTTTTTATGACGACCTGTCACCCTGTCTCCATCCCCCTCATTGTCGGTCTCCATGCAACTCCACACCCCGCCCTGCCCCCGCACACCCTGGGACCTGCCCTGACTCCTCCGTGTTGTCCTCTATAGTCCTCACGGATATGTCGCTATCCACACTCAGCCGCGAATGTTTTCATGGGTATCCCCCTCAGCCCCCCTCAACCCCCCTCAAACCCCCGTGCATTACTTTGTGCATTGTCACACTCAGTTTTTATGTATCTACTTGTATATCTAAGTTTCAGACTGCTTTACATTTTACCTCCACATCACCGAGCAGCTTGATCAATTCTGTACTGGCAACTGACTTTACATTTTAACTCCACATCACCGAGCAGCTTGACCAATTCTGTACTAACTGACTTTATATTTTACCTCCACATCACCGAGCAGCTTGATCAATTCTGTACTAACTGACTTTATATTTTACCTCCACATCACCGAGCAGCTTGATCAATTCTGTACTGGCAACTGACTTTATATTTTACCTCCACATCACCGAGCAGCTTGATCAATTCTGTACTGGCAACTGACTTTACATTTTACCTCCACATCACCGAGCAGCTTGATCAATTCTGTACTGGCAACTGACTTTATATTTTACCTCCACATCACCGAGCAGCTTGATCAATTCTGTACTGGCAACTGACTTTACATTTTACCTCCACATCACCGAGCAGCTTGACCAATTCTGTACTGGCAACTGACTTTACATTTTACCTCCACATCACCGAGCAGCTTGATCAATTCTGTACTGGCAACTGACTTTATATTTTACCTCCACATCACCGAGCAGCTTGATCAATTCTGTACTGGCAACTGACTTTATATTTTACCTCCACATCACCGAGCAGCTTGACCAATTCTGTACTGGCAACTGACTTTACATTTTACCTCCACATCACCGAGCAGCTTGATCAATTCTGTACTAACTGACTTTACATTTTACCTCCACATCACCGAGCAGCTTGATCAATTCTGTACTGGCAACTGACGACAATCGCAACAACAGACAGACAGGATGAATTCAGTCAGAAACCAGCGCCATCTCCTCTCTCTGTACAGAAACCAGCACCATCTCCTCTCTCTGTACAGAAAACAGCACCATCTCCTCTCTCTGTACAGAAACCAGCACCATCTTCTCTCTCTGTACAGAAACCAGCTCCATCTCCTCTCTCTGTACAGAAACCAGCTCCATCTCCTCTCTCTGTACAGAAACCAGCTCCATCTCCTCTCTCTGTACAGAAACCAGCTCCATCTCCTCTCTCTGTACAGAAACCAGCGCCATCTCCTCTCTCTGTACAGAAACCAGCGCCATCTCCTCTCTCTGTACAGAAACCAGCGCCATCTCCTCTCTCTGTACAGAAACCAGCGCCATCTCCTCTCTCTGTACAGAAACCAGCGCCATCTCCTCTCTCTGTACAGAAACCAGCGCCATCTCCTCTCTCTGTACAGAAACCAGCGCCATCTCCTCTCTCTGTACAGAAACCAGCGCCATCTCCTCTCTCTGTACAGAAACCAGCGCCATCTCCTCTCTCTGTACAGAAACCAGCGCCATCTCCTCTCTCTGTACAGAAACCAGCGCCATCTCCTCTCTCTGTACAGAAACCAGCGCCATCTCCTCTCTCTGTACAGAAACCAGCTCCATCTCCTCTCTCTGTACAGAAACCAGCACCATCTCCTCTCTCTGTACAGAAACCAGCGCCATCTCCTCTCTCTGTACAGAAACCAGCTCCATCTCCTCTCTCTGTACAGAAACCAGCGCCATCTCCTCTCTCTGTACAGAAACCAGCGCCATCTCCTCTCTCTGTACAGAAACCAGCTCCATCTCCTCTCTCTGTACAGAAACCAGCACCATCTCCTCTCTCTGTACAGAAACCAGCACCATCTCCTCTCTCTGTACAGAAACCAGCACCATCTCCTCTCTCTGTACAGAAACCAGCACCATCTCCTCTCTCTGTACAGAAACCAGCGCCATCTCCTCTCTCTGTACAGAAACCAGCACCATCTCCTCTCTCTGTACAGAAACCAGCACCATCTCCTCTCTCTGTACAGAAACCAGCGCCATCTCCTCTCTCTGTACAGAAACCAGCTCCATCTCCTCTCTCTGTACAGAAACCAGCTCCATCTCCTCTCTCTGTACAGAAACCAGCACCATCTCCTCTCTCTGTACAGAAACCAGCGCCATCTCCTCTCTCTGTACAGGTAGAGTGTTCCGATCCGATGTTGGCTCATGGCTGCGTACTAGGGTCAACCACACTTGACTGTGGCCTCACTGCCCTTACGGGTACCCGGTATTACTCCTGGGTGGGGAGAGGCGATGGGGGCGGGGCGCCTTGTTTTTCAGCCTCTCGTTCCACCTCACATTCCACACACCATTGGGGCCACGTTGCTGCCGGCTAGAGGTTAAAGATGGATGGATGGGTGGGTGAAATATACATGTATGCCTAGGGGGGAAATACGTGCGGGGGAGCGAGGGGGAGCGGGACACAGGGGAGGAGGGGAGGGGGGAGGGAAAGAATGCAATGATGACATGAAGCAAATGAGAAGGATGGCGACATGCTATCACAGAGTCTGGACTTGCTTTGCAAGTCATGCTCACTGTAAGCTTGTTGTTGCCTGTGACGTGTAGAGAGAGTTGGCCTGTTCCCTCCTCCCTGTGTTGGCAGTCTGGCCTCCGTGTTGTTTGCCTGTGACGTGTAGAGAGACTTGGCCTGTTCCCTCCTCCCTGTGTTGGCAGTCTGGCCTCCCTGTGTTGGCAGTCTGGCCTCCCTGTGTTGGCAGTCTGGCCTCCCTGTGTTGGCAGTCTGGCCTCCGTGTTGTTTGCCTGTGACGTGTAGAGAGACTTGGCCTGTTCCCTCCTCCCTGTGTTGGCAGTCTGGCCTCCCTGTGTTGGCAGTCTGGCCTCCCTGTGTTGGCAGTCTGGCCTCCCTGTGTTGGCAGTCTGGCCTCCCTGTGTTGGCAGTCTGGCCTCCCTGTGTTGGCAGTCTGGCCTCCGTGTTGTTTGCCTGTGACGTGTAGAGAGAGTTGGCCTGTTCCCTCCTCCCTGTGTTGGCAGTCTGGCCTCCGTGTTGTTTGTCTGTGACGTGTAGAGAGACTTGGCCTGTTCCCTCCTCCCTGTGTTGGCAGTCTGGCCTCCCTGTGTTGGCAGTCTGGCCTCCGGGCAGGAGAGTGGACCCTGCCACTGGCAGTGTAGAGGTAACTGAACTGCCCTAAACTGCATTGAATTGAATCGAATCAAATTAATTCAGTTGAATTGAATTGAATTAAATTAAATGATATTGAACTGATATGATTTGAACTAATATGAATTGAATTGAATTGAATTGAATTGAATTGAATTGAATTGAATTGAATTGAATTGAATTGAATTAAAAGAACTTTATTACACACGGATGGCGGATTAGGCATCGTTGCCTGCCTTATACACTCTACCCTTATTTGTGAAAAGTCGCGTAATAAAATTATTCAAGCAGTAGGGCATGGGTGCCACAATTTCGTGGTAGCAATATCGTTCCACATGGTACAGAATGTATGAATAAATAATGAATGAATGAATAAATAGATAGATAAACAGACGAACAAATCAACGAATGGATTTATGCTTGGATAATGAATTAATAAAAATGAATGAATGAATGAATGAATGAATGAATGAATGAATGAATGAATAATAAATGTATAGTGAATGATAATGATCGAATAAATGAATGAATGATATGTGTGTGGGTCTGTCTGTGTGTGTGTCTGTGTGTGTGTGTGTGTGTCTTTTTGCGTGTCTGTCTTTATGTCTGTCTGTCTGTCTGTCTGTCTGTCTGTCTGTCTGTCTGTCTGTCTGTCTGTCTGTCTGTCTGTCTGTCTGTCTGTCTGTCTGTCTGTCTGTCTGTCTGTCTGTCTGTCTGTCTGTCTGTCTGTCTGTCTATATGTCTGTCTGTCTGTCTGTCTGTCTGTCTGTCTGTCTGTCTGTCTGTCTGTCTGTCTGTCTGACTGCCTGTCTGTCTGTCTGTGTGTTTGCGTGTCTGTGTGAGTGTGTGTCTGTATGTCTGCCTGTCTGTGTGTCTGTCTGTCTGTCTGTGTGTCTGTCTGTCTGTCGGTGTGTCTGTCTGTCTGTCTGTCTGTCCGTCTGTCTGTCTTGTCTCTTTCTCTGTCTCTCTGTCTCTGTCTCTGTCTCTCTCTCTCTCTCTCTCTCTCTCTCTCTCTCTCTCTCTCTCTCTCTCTCTCTCTCTCTCTCTCTCTCTCTCTCTCTCTCTCTCTCTCCTCCCCCCCCCCCCCCCCCCCCCCCTCCTTTGGAAGTGTTCTGAACAGGTTCGCCTTTTGGGTAAATAGTTTGCCTTGAAACACACGTGCTTGACGTTCTAGACAAACATCGCGTGCTATTGCTTAAGAGTGTCAGTTGTTTCGCAGCCTCGAATGACGCGTACTCTGCCCAAGCTTCGTAAAGAGATGAAAGAAATTCTCGGCCTCAATCGCAAGCAGAAAAGCTGCATCACCATTCTTGGTGGGGACATATTTGCCTTCTCGAGATGCAAATATGGTGCATTACAGCTTTCGGACATGGCGGGACAAAAACACTTGTTTCTTCCTGCCTGATACAGTCAGTTATGTTTCACTGATACAGTTTCTACGGTGTCCGCAGATTGTTGTGAAACTTGCCTCATCGAGACAATTTAATTGACCCCATCCGACACCAGTGCATTGATGCTTGCATGACGCTGCTATTGCCCACCGGTTGATGAGGCAGGAGTGTACAGGCGTCCCATTGGCTGACTGATAAAATTGTATCAGTGAAACATCACAGATTTAGAACGTGTTCTGAATGATGAAACACTTGAGACACTGTACACTGGAGACACTGTACACTGGAGACACTGTACACTGGAGATACTGTACACTGGAGACACTGTACACTGGAGACACTGTACACTGGAGATAATGTGCACTGGAGACACTGTACACTGGAGATAATGTGCACTGGAGACACTGTACACTGGAGATACTGTACACTGGAGACATTGTACACTGGAGACACTGTACACTGGAGACACTGAATACTGGAGACACTGTGCACTGGAGACACTGTACACTGGAGACACTGTGCACTGGAGACACTGTACACTGGAGACACTGTTCACTGGATACACTGTACACTGGAGACACAGTACACTGGAGACACTGTGCACTGGAGACACTGTACACTGGAGACACTGAATACTGGAGACACTGTACACTGGAGACACTGAATACTGGAGACACTGTACACTGGAGACACTGTACACTGGAGACACTGTACACTGGAGACACTGTACACTGGAGACACTGAATACTGGAGACACTGTGCACTGGAGACACTGTGCACTGGAGACACTGAATACTGGAGACACTGTACACTGGAGACACTGTACACTGGAGACACTGTGCACTGGAGACACTGTACACTGGAGACACTGTACACTGGAGACACTGAATACTGGAGACACTGTGCACTGGAGACACTGTGCACTGGAGACACTGTTCACTGGAGACACTGTACACTGGAGACACTGAATAATGGAGACACTGTGCACTGGAGACACTGTGCACTGGAGACACTGTGCACTGGAGACACTGTGCACTGGAGACACTGTACGCTGGAGACACTGTACACTGGAGACAATGTACACTGGAGACACTGTTCACTGGAGACACTGTACAGTGGAGACACTGTTCACTGGAGACACTGTGAACTGAAGACACGGTTCACTGGAGACACTGTACACTGGAGACACTGTGCACTGGATACATTGTGCACTGGAGACACTGTTCACTGGAGACACTGTACACTGGAGACACTGTGCACTGGAGACACTGTACATTGGAGTCACTGTACACTGGAGACACTGTGCACTGGAGACACTGTGCACTGGAGACACTGTACACTGGAGACACTGTGCACTGGAGACACTGAATACTGGAGACACTGTACACTGGAGACACTGTACACTGGAGTCACTGTGCACTGGAGACACTGTGCACTGGAGACAGTGTGCACTGGAGACACTGTGCACTGGAGACACTGTACACTGGAGACACTGTGCACTGGAGACACTGAATACTGGAGACACTGTACACTGGAGACACTGTGCACTGGAGACACTGTGCACTGGAGACACTGTGCACTGGAGATACTGTTCACTGGAGACACTGTTCACTGGAGACACTGTACACTGGAGACACTGAATACTGGATACACTGTGCACTGGAGACACTGAATACTGGAGACACTGTACACTGGAGACACTGTGCACTGGAGACAATGAACACTGGAGACACTGAATACTGGAGACACTGTGCACTGGAGACACTGTGCACTGGAGACACTGTGCACTGGAGACACTGTGCACTGGAGACAATGAACACTGGAGACACTGTACCCTGGAGACACTGAATACTGGAGACACTGAATACTGGAGACACTGTGCACTGGAGACACTGTGCACTGGAGACACTGTGCACTGGAGACACTGAATACTGGAGACACTGTGCACTGGAGACACTGTGCACTCGAGACACTGTACACTGGAGACACTGTGCACTGGAGACACTGAATACTGGAGACACTGTACACTGGAGACACTGCACACTGGAGACACTGTACACTGGAGACACTGTACACTGGAGACACTGTGCACTGGAGACACTGTACACTGGAGACACTGTGCACTGGAGACACTGTACACTGGAGACACTGTGCACTGGAGATACTGTTCACTGGAGACACTGTGCACTGGAGACACTGTGCACTGGAGACACTGTACACTGGAGACACTGTGCACTGGAGATACTGTTCACTGGAGACACTGTTCACTGGAGACACTGTACACTGGAGACACTGTACACTGGAGACACTGTGCACTGGAGATACTGTTCACTGGAGACACTGTGCACTGGAGACACTGTGCACTGGAGATACTGTTCACTGGAGACACTGTTCACTGGAGACACTGTACGCTGGA
>JAWQFJ010025175.1:0-28954 GCA_034096865.1 Theodoxus fluviatilis
TTGTCGTTCGGGCCTCGTTTGTGAACCGGAACTAATTTGCTTCAGACCAAACTTAGGAAACACACCTGATCAAATAGCATTAAACAGTACGGAGTTAAGATGGCAGTATCAATTGTTCAGCTGATTTCAGTAAATGTTACAGTCCCGCAGAGGATCCAACGTTTAGGTGCCTTTTGCAGTTTGTTATCCCGAACGTGTAATGGGTGAATTTAAGCTACTGTCATCCAGGTGATGGTCCCTTTCTCTGCACCGGAATTTTCGCTATTGTACTGATACTTCGAAAAGACAACCCTAAATTGGTTTCGATAAAGTTTGCAGAAATTTTACAAGAAACTTTGGCATTTTTGCTCCCAGAGTTTTAACTTCTCCAAAAAATGTGTACTGTCCCTTTGAGACTGGCACCAAGGGTATTACGCACTCTCCACTTGATAGGTTGTTTTTTATCTCTAACATTTGCTTTGTTATTTATTTATTTGATAAGCTTAATGTTCTTCTATCTCTCGGCGTAGTACTCACTAAATCTATTCGTAATGTCTTCCTGGGCGTTTTTTCTTTCAAATTTTTACATTCTCTATCATACCAAAATCTCGAGGTTGATTTCTTCCTGAATAGAATGATCTCTTAAGAAAATCCGCCGTCTCACTCCTGCACGAGACATGCTTGTCATGGTTTATCAGTTGAGCAAATTTACCGTTGGGGGAGTTTCCAAATCTATTTCTCCATCATTACTCTGATAGGGAAATCTGGAAGTTATTAATGTATTGGTGAGCGAGATAAGTATTCCTGACGATTTTAGTGATTGGCATGGAGTTCGTGTCTTTCGCATATACTGAACATGTATTCCCCCGGGAAATGTTGAGCTCAAGACACATGTGAGGGGATGTAACTGTTTCCACCACGAGTAAAGAATCAAATAGTACGACAAGATCATCAGACGCTATGCAATAATCTATCACACTACTTCCATTATGAGACACACACACACACACACACACACACAGAGAGAGAGAGAGAGAGAGAGAGAGAGAGAGAGAGAGAGAGAGAGAGAGAGAGAGAGAAATCAGAGAGAGAGAGACAGACAGCGAGAGACAGAAAGAGAGAGACAGAGAGAGAGAGAGAAAGAGAGAGAAAGAGAGAAGGATAGAGAGACAGAGAGAGACAGAGAGAGACAGAGAGAGACAGAGAGAGAGAGAGAGAGAGAGAGAGAGAGACAGAGTCAGACAGAGAGAGACAGAGAGAGAGACAGACAGAGAGAGACAGAGAGAGAGAGGGACAGACAGACAGAGAGACAGACAGACAGAGAGACAGACAGACAGAGAAAGAGAGAGAGACAGACAGAGAGAGAGACAGAGAAAGAGAGAGACAGAGAGAAAGAGAGAGAGAGAGAGAGAGAGAGAGAGAGAGAGAGAGAGAGAGAGAGAGAGAGAGAGAGAGAGAGGGAGGATGTGAAAGGGATTGGGACAGATCCGATTGGCTGGACAATAGAGCTACATTTTCTGCCTACATTATTCAGACCACTCGACATTAATGTGTCCCACAGAGACAGAAACTGAGGTGACAAATTCGTGAATAATCTCTTTCTTACCATAATCCAACCCTCTTGAAAGGAAGATCCATCTCTTAAATGTAATCTGTCCACTGATAGTTCCAGTGCATCTTCCCTAAACATTTAGAACGAACTCGTACGTTGATAGTTGCAGACCAAAAATACCCATAGTGGCAGTCCTACCTGTAGAGATTCCAGGAGTTCAAAGAAAGAAAGCAGTGTGCCAAGGTTACCTGTAGAAAATCCAGGAGTACAAAGAAAGGAAGCAGTGTGCCAATAATACCTGTAGAAAATCCAGGAGTACAAAGAAAGGAAGCAGAGTCATAATTTTACCTGTAGATATTCCAGGAGTAACAAGAAAGGAAGCAGTGTGTCAAGGTTACCTGTAGAAAATCTAGGAGTAAAAAGAAAGGAAGCAGTGTGCCAATGTTACCTGTAGACATTCCAGGAGTACAAAGAAAGGAAGCAGAGTAATAATTTTACCTGTAGAGATTCCCGGATTACAAAGGAAGAAAGCAGTGTGTCAATGTTACCTGTAGACATTCCAGGAGTTCAAAGAAAGGAAGCAGTGTGCCAGTGTTACCTGTAGAGATTCCCGGATTACAAAGGAAGAAAGCAGTGTGCCAATGTTACCTGTAGAGATTCCAGGAGTACAAAGAAAGGAAGCAGTGTGCCAGTGTTACCTGTAGAGATTCCCGGATTACAAAGGAAGAAAGCAGTGTGCCAGTGTTACCTGTAGAGATTCCAGGAGTACAAAGGAAGAAAGCAGTGTGACATTGTTATCTGTAGACATTCCAGGAGTACAAAGAAAGGAAGCAGTGTGCCAATGTTACCTGTAGACATTCCAGGAGTACAAAGGAAGGAAGCAGTGTGCCAATGTTACCTGTAGAAAATCCAGGAGTACAAAGGAAGAAAGTAGTGTGCCAATGTTACCTGTAGAAATTCCAGGAGGACAAAGGAAGAAACCAGTGTGCCAATGTTACCTGTAGACATTCCAGGAGTACAAAGGAAGGAAGCAGTGTGCCAATGTTACCTGTAGAAAATCCAGGAGTACAAAGGAAGAAAGTAGTGTGCCAATGTTACCTGTAGAAATTCCAGGAGGACAAAGGAAGAAACCAGTGTGCCAATGTTACCTGTAGACATTCCAGGAGTACAAAGGAAGGAAGCAGTGTGCCAATGTTACCTGTAGAAAATCCAGGAGTACAAAGGAAGAAAGTAGTGTGCCAATGTTACCTGTAGAAATTCCAGGAGGACAAAGGAAGAAACCAGTGTGCCAATGTTACCTGTAGAAATTCCAGGAGTAAACAGGAAGAAAGCAGTGTGGCATTGTTATCTGTAGACATTCCAGGAGTAAACAGGAAGAAAGCAGTGTGGCATTGTTATATGTAGACATTCCATGAGTAAACAGGAAGAAAGCAGTGTGTCAATGTTACCTGTAGACATTCCAGGAGTAAACAGGAAGAAAGCAGTGTGGCATTGTTATCTGTAGACATTCCAGGAGTACAAAAAAGGAAGCAGAGTGCCAGTGTTACCTGTAGACATTCCAGGAGTACAAAGAAAGGAAGCAGTGTGCCAGTGTTACCTGTAGACATTCCAGGAGTACACAGGAAGAAAGCAGCGTGGCATTGTTACCTGTAGACATTCCAGGAGTACACAGGAAGGAAGCAGAGGAAAAAAGCCACCACGATGATAATGAGCATCTTGGCCGAGTTGCGTCGACTCTTTAGTCTCTTGCAAGCAGTGCTTTCGCTCCCCTCTGAAGAAGAAAAAAAATCACCATTGGCAGCCTGTCACGATGTACGTTTAGCACAATATTTTTAAATGTATCAGTTTACGACAGGATTTTTTTTCCATTTGCATATTAGGGTGCTTCTTCCAAGGCTACACTCTGAAACTCAGCTGTAGGAACCAGTTCTGCTATCTCTGGCGTATACCAAAATGGTGCGAACCAAATTTGTAAGGTGCTCGTCACCTTTTATTCGTTCACTGGTTACCTAATATCCATTGCTGAGTTCTGATGTCGTAATGACGAGTGGAAATCTTTGCTACTGTGGTTTTTATGTTCGCTCTTCTTTCAAAATCATTTTCGCGTGCCCTGTCTTTCTTCCTGTCCTTTTCGTCATTTCCCAATTTACAGTATCTCTATTTATATTACTCCAATTTGCATCCAATCCATCACGTTTTCTGACAATTGAATATCCCTAACCACTATTGCAAGCCATACCGCCTCACCTATCCAGCCGTGAAAACTGTTACATAACCAAAAAACATCCTTTTCACATAACGGTGAAATCGTAAAGACCTCAAAAATGGAGCTGGGTGCTCATCATGACAACGTTCCTTTTTGTGCAACGAGTCAGTGTTCCACCAAGCCCGTGTTTCACGTAGAGAGAATGATCTACCTAAGATGACGTCGCCAGTCTAATGTGTCAGTGGTAACGCCGCCATCATGGTGGTGAAACTTTAGCTGGTAGGAAGACTGCAACTTCCGTGTTCAAGAAAGTTATTCTGCGCTGTCGTTACATGTAGAGCGGCTCTGAATACCGAGCACGTGTGAAGTGAAGGGGTGCTGTAGCTTAAGTAGTTCGAATCCCAACAGCAGTTTGAGTCGTCATGGTCACAGCGTGTATCAAAATCGAAAGTAGCCTCAACGTGGTTTTCACCCAACTCTCCTCCTCCTCCTCCTCCTCCTCCTCCTCCCCCTCCTCCTCCTCCCTCCCTCCCTCCCTCCCTCCCTCCCTCCCTCCCTCCCTCCCTCCCTCCCTCCCTCCCTCCCTCCCTCCCTCCCTCCCTCCCTCCCTCCCTCCCTCCCTCCTCCCCCCTCCCCTCTCCCTCCCCTCTCCCTCCTCCTCTCTTCTCCACCCTCCTCCTCCCCTCTCCCCTCTCCCCTCTCCCCCCCCCTCCTCATCTCCTCCTCCATCCTCCTCCATCCTCCCCTCTCCTTCCTCCTCCCTCCTCCTCCCCCCTCCTCCTCCCCCCTCCTCCTCCCCCCTCCTCCTCCCTCCTCCTCCTCCTCCTCCTCCTCATCATCATCATCATCATCATCATCATCATCATCATCATCATCATCATCATCATCATCATCATCATCATCATCATCATCATCATCATCATCATCATCATCATCATCATCATCATCATCATCATCACCATCCTTTTCCTTTTTGCATTTGACAAGTAGTCAGCAACTATCCCTTAGCGAAATGCGATTTACATCATAGTACAGAGCCGTTCTTCCACATACCTGTGAGGTTGTTGGCGCTGGACCAGAGGCAGAGGGCGATTCTAATGTACATGAAGGCCATGACGCAAAAAGGCACCAAGAAAAAAGCCACCATGAGAAATATCTGAAAGAAAAAGAAAAATTGCCGCGATGTCACTTGTTGGTGTCATTATAGCAGCAAATACAAAGTAAAGCCTGCACATGCAACCTACGGAGTGGGTGGGTTAAGACAGGTACGCTTAAGACAACCTGATGATTAACAGGGAAGGTGTAACACCAATTCTTAGATGTTTCAAATAACACATTGGGGGTTGATATCTACTGATTTGAAAAGGAAAAAAGACATTTGATCCATCACTTTTGTTGATATTCATACATCGTAATTTAGTTAATCAATACATCAAAGACAGATCTATTTTCATATGAAACAATTATTTCTCTAGTCCGGTGTTCCATGAATTATGTTCAACACTGGCTGGAGGGGCGGAGCAATGGAAAGACTAAAGCACGAAGCAGAGACGGTACGCACAACCCGAGACCGCAGCACCTATCTCAGGACACAAATTGCGTTGGCTTCTTCGGTCGGTGTTAGCCCAAACTGTATGAAGCGCAAAAAAGGGCCATCAAAACCTTTGGAGATGTATCAATCCGTAACGTTTCAAATTGGTCTGGAAGTTTCCCGCAAGTGGAGTGCTATTTTCTCGGGTCACACGCACGGCTCCTGGCAGAAGCCTCCAGTAACTTGGGTCCAGTAGCTACAATCACAGCATAATGTAGAAGAGCCCCATGGCGTCATTCCCAAGGTATGGCACTGCCCTGCGTTACAACGCGGGGAGGCCCGTGCAGGCTGCAGCTTTGCCTACCTCAAAGTGCATGGCGGGCTCGCGCAGGTGCGGGGAGGGGCCGCAGTGGGACAACAGCACAGTCAGGTTCTGTGGCACCAGGGCGTCGGGCACCACCGTGTTGAGGAAGAGGCGGGGCAGCGCCACCACGTGGGCCACCACCCAGATGGCCACCAGCACCACCACCACTCGCAGACGCTTCGTCTCGAACACCAGCGGGTGGCGGATGGCCAGCCATCGCTCCACGGACACCGTGGTCAGTGTCAGCACCGACACCACCACGGCGATCACCTGCAAGGATGCAAGAGTGGTTGTCACCGTTGTTGTCGTCATCGTCGTGGTTGTTTTGATGCTCTTCTCGTTGAGGTTGCTGTTACCGTGGTGGTTGTGTTAATCGTAATGACAAAGATGACATTACCTTTGCTAATGGCGCAGCAGCACTGCTGTAGATGTGGTGATGGTGGTGGAGGTAGTTGTGATGATGGCATTCGGGGTAGTGGTGGCGGTGGAGCACGTGGCATAGAGGGTAGTGGTGATAGCGGTCGTGGTGATAGTGGTGGTGGTGGTGGTGGTGGCAGTGGTAGTGACGGCAGTGGTGGTAATGGCATTCTGGTTAGTGGTAGTGATGGTGGCATAGAGGGTAGTGGTGGTGACGGTCGTGGTTATAGTGGTAGTGGTGGTGGCGGTGGCATAGAGTGTGGTGGCGGCGGCGGACGTGGTGATAGTAATAATAATAATAATAATAATAATAATAATAATAATAATAATAATAATAATAATAATAATAATAATATAGGTTATTTACGCACATACCTTCCCTTTACAGGCACGCTCATGGCGTTTACAATCCAAAGAATCTACACTCATACAACCGCTCAACACCACATTCCTACAAAAACTCACACACTACACACATAAACAAAAAACAAAAATTAAAATCCAATAGAACAAACTATACAATATACACAGCACTTGCCGGCCAGGTCAAGTAAGGCGAAGCAGCTTAGCGGGAAAGGCGGATCGGAAGAGGTGAGTCTTTAGAGCACTCTTAAACTGGAGCTGAGTGTCAGAATGACGGACTGAGAGAGGGAGACTATTCCAGGTTACAGGTCCAATATAGGAGAGGGCACGCTGTCCTTGAGTTTTCTTGTTACGGCGGGGGACCTTAAGTATTCTAGATTCAGCAGCTGAGCGTAGAGATTTGGAGGGCGTGTAGACTGTAAGAATTTCTGTAAGAGCGTGTGGTGCGGTGTTGTTGATGGCCTTGAAGCACAAAGTAGCAAGTTTATAATTTATCCTCTGGGGAACCAGTGAAGTGTATGTAGGAGTGGAGTTACATGGGTACGCTTGGGACATGGAAAAACTAGCCTAGCAGCACAATTCTGAACTTTCTGGAGTTTGTTAAGCAGAGTGTCAGGGGTGCCTGCGAGAAGAGAGTTTCCATAGTCGAGACGAGACAGAACAAATGATGTGATGAGCGTTTTGGTGGCCTGCTAAGAAAGATAATGACGGTGATTGTTGTGGCAGTGATGGTGAGAGTAGTGGTGCTGGTGGTGGCAGGGATGGTGAAAGTGGTGTGATGGTGGTGGCAGTGATGGTGGTAGTGGTTGTGGTGGTGGCAGTGATGATGGTAGTGGTTGTGGTGGTGGCAGTGATGGTGGAAGTTGTGTGATGGTGGTGGCAGTGATGGTGGTAGTGGTTGTGGTGGTGGCAGGGATGGTGAAAGTGGTGTGATGGTGGTGGCAGTGATGGTGGTAGTGGTTGTGGTGGTGGCAGTGATGGTGGTAGTGGTTGTGGTGGTGGCAGTGATGGTGGAAGTGGTGTGATGGTGGTGGCAGTGATGGTGGAAGTGTTTGATGGTGGTGGCAGTGATGGTGGGAGTAGTGGTGATGGTGGTGGCAGTGACGGTGGTTGTGGTGGTGAAGGTGGTGGTGGTGATAGTAGTGATAGTAATAGCAATGGTGTCAGTTTTGGCAGTGAGGTGTTAGAGGTAGTAGGAGTGTTGGCCGTGATGATGGTAGTGATGATAAAATCACGATGAGAATGTCTTTGACAACACATGTGTGATGACACTGAGGATAGCACACGTAATGCTTGTGCTATTTGTCTTTTTCAACTGAAGATAGACATGAAACAGCGTTGCAGGAAAACACTACTTTGAACCCGAAAGGGGCAATATTATCCACCATGGTTGAAGAGACCAAAACCGTAAGAAATACAACAGGAACAAAAGTATATTTCACTATGCAGTGAACACTTCATGAGTCAAAAGTCATGAACGATAGTCCTTAGGTAAGATGATGATGATGAGAGTCATCTGGCTGCATTGTGGCGCAGTAGCACACTGCTTGAAGCAGAAGGGGAGAAACAATTTTCGTGTTACAAGTACATTGGTTATCTTACTCCATCAGTCCTGGTGATGAAGGAGGTTTTCCAGCGGCAGCAGCCACATGCAGTACAGCCACTGCGAAATAGACTTTTTTCGTGATGTGTGGCTGAAAAGCATATTTGCCCCCATCATAGGAATGATTGGCTGAAACTGTTGCGACTCTTATGTTGGGTACACGACGCACATTGTCAATAATAAAAGATGTGTGCCAGCATATATGTATATATTTTCAAGAAGAAAAGTGTTCCTTTAGTAGCAGTGATCTTGTTTACATATCAACTGGAAAACAAATAACTGCAAAAATTTGTCATCGGTCCTTCGTATGAAATGTTTCAACAAATGGAAACGCGTAAGTCTTACATTCGGAAAACAGTATTGTTTTAATATAGGCCAAGTGAGTTGCACAAAAGCGAAATTCTGTTTAAACAACTGCCTGGTGCAATGTAAAATTTATCAGAAAAAATTACAAATGCTAGATATATGTGAAATCCTGTAAGTGCTGCACTGCCGATGGGAGTCTTAAAAAAGGTATCGACAATCAGACCGTCAAAAAAGTAGGTCACGCTTATGTCTTCAGTCCCATTAACTTCGTAGGGATTATCTCTCTATCATTTAATGGAGCCTGCAAAAAGTGCCATTTTCTTCCAATACGACGAACCGCTTTTTCTTTCTCCTGTCACCTCAGGAGCATGGATTTGTCACGAGCAAATGATTTTTCCCTCCATCATCTGAGAGGATGACATTTTAAAGAATATAATTACTCTAAAGCAAGATACTTGGATGTAAATTCGTGCATTTGACAAATACTGCGCAAAAAGCCACGATTTGTATACCGTCCAAAAGAAAGGACATTGGAGAGTAATAAATGTTCAATATACTGTGAGGAGTGCCCTTTGATATCCCGTTTCGCTCTTCCGTCTATACGCTCTTTCTTCCAGCTGTGAGTTGGAGGGGTAAGAACTGACCCACCGTTTCGTAAGAGGCGAAAAACTAGGGAAATTGCACCCTGATTTGTTCTTATTCTAACCGGTTCTAACATTGTTTTGTGATTAATCTGAATTAAATCGCCTACAAAGGCTGACTGGCCGTAAAACTCCATCCCTCCCTCCCTCACTCCATCCATTCATTCATTCATCCATCCATCGCACTTTATGCTTCTTCGTACGATAACCCACAGCCTTGCAACCATCTGCCTTGCGATAACCCACAGCCTTGCAACCATCTGTTGATGTCAGATTTAACTTTGCAATGGGTCGATGGCCTAAAAAAAATTCCTTTGTTCCTTTGTTCGTTCGTTGGTTTGCTCAGCTTCACATGTCGGTGTCCATTAATGTGGGTCTTGCCTCTCTACGCCCTGAGAAAATTTCTGGGTCTTCCTAGTCGGAAAGTGACTGGGCAAACACGCCTCATCCCCATACTCTCTCCTTGCAATTTCCCTCCTGATCCCTTCACTGTAAAAAAAAACTATGTTCTATGATATATTTCGGCAATTACTGCACATAGTGCTGCGTTGTCCAAAGGGAAAATGGAGACCAAATTGTCAAAAGTGTAGAATTAACAACTGTAGTTGGTATGTGATCAATCCTTGCGACGATAACTTTGGCAACGGAAAGATTTACCACACTGTTAGTGAGACCTCGTTCGCCTAACTGAACTTTCTGTGTACAAGAAACTGGAAAGGCCAAATTTAATTGCTTCTTATTTTCCTGCGCCGGTGCGATCAAAGCTCTGGGATGCCATTAAAGCATTCCAAAAATTGGCTATCAAACTCGGCCTCCTTCGGGTAACCGGAATGGATTTTGGAGTTTTCTTTTTTGTGCATTTATCTGTTACTTTTTGTAAGCCAACTTGGACAAATCGCAGTCTTTCCCAGCTTTCACTTCTTCGCACATTAGGACCTTCAGTGGCCTCAACGTTTCCGCCATTTCACTGGGGACCGGATGAGTTTGTTTCCAAATAAGAACTCTACGTTTTCGCCCGCAAGTACAGCTAGACAGAATGACGGATGGACAGGCACATAAACAGAATTTTAAAAAGGAAGGATGGATGGACAAAGTCGAAGACAAACGAACGGATGGACAAACACATAGACGGACGCACATAGAACTCATAACAGCAACAAACCACCCACAGCGTCATCCAAACGACAACGGCAATCCCTGTCATTGAAATTCAGAGAGGCTGCCACCCACCTGGTAGTAGTCGACGATCTTGCACATGGCCTCCCCGATGAACCAGGTCTCCATGATGTTCTGGGCCAGAGAGGGCGGCAGGCAGAGCACGATGACCAGAAAGTCCGCCACGGCCAGGTTGACCAGGAATATGTTGGTGGTGGTGCGCAGCTGGGGGTTGCGCCACACGGCGTAGCAGACCAGCGCGTTGCCCACCACGCCTGCCAGGAAGATGAGGACGTAGAGCGCCGCGAAGGCCCACTCGTAGGCGGCCGGCCACAGGAAGGAGTGAATGCTGTCCAGCAGGTGCTGGTCCGACGTGTAGCACTCGCCGTCCAAGGGGTGGAAGTACTTGCACTGGCTCACGTTAAAAGAAGCTGACTCGTTCATTGTGGACAATGAACTTGAAGAACGAGCCGCCATGACAGTGGTCGAGTTGGATATGTGCTGCTGGTGAGAGTGTTAAACGAAAGGCTTTTCTCCTCGAACAAAGAAAGGGTTTTCTTCAAACCACAAAGAGGCTTTACTTTAAGCCAGCTGAAGGTCTCACTTTAAACGGCGGGCGATAATGGAAAATCGATTTTGCTTGGAAAAAGGTCAGTAATGCATTCAAATTTAGTATGTGGAGATTTTGTATAGACTTAAAGAACAAGACTCCGTCAAATAATCTTTTGTTGACTTAAAAAAACCTATCTGGCCTCAGTTGAGCTGAGTATTGGCAACAATTACCGGTTTTTAACCTCAAAGAAAAATTGATATTGCTTCTGAATTTTCTGTCTTCAGAACAGGCAATATCAATGGTCGGGCCAAGTTTGACGTCATGCTCGGAGGTTCAATCTGTAAAGAAAAGGCAAAAACAGTGGTAACGCTGAGTAAGAAAACATACCAGGGAATGTTTGATCGAAAGACATCAAAGTGTTTAATCTCTTCCTTACTTCTCTGCACCATGACGACGCCATGAGAAAGTCACAGGATAAGATTGTCTGGAGTGCAGTTCTATGCCACCATTGATCGATAGCTTTCTTGCGATAGCATAGAAAAGCTCTAACAAAATTCAGATTTGGAATATGTGAAATCAATAGACATAGATTTTCTCCATTTGAAGTAGATTTGACATGTCCAGTTTGCATGGAAGAGGGGGAAGATGAAATTCATATTTTGCTACAATGTCCTGTTTAGGAAGATTTGCGAAATAGGTACCTCAATATTGACAATCTTCGGCAAAATAATGATACTTTTGTCCATCTGTTGAGTTGCACTGATGAGCAAACAGTCATACGGGTGGCTTTGTAAATGTTCTTGGCATTGAAGCGTCGTAACACGGCGACACAAAACACAACTGTCTGACTGAAACTGTGTAACGTTCCCCCTTCGTGATGGGCTGGATGCCTAGCAAATCAAGATTTCGTTCGTTTTTCGTTCGTTCGTTCTCTTTCTCTCTCTCTCTCTCTCTCTCTCTCTCTCTTTCTCTCTCCCTCCCTTCCTCCCTCCCTCTCTCTGTCTCTCTAACAAAAAATGAGAAGAAACATGAATAGAAACAGTGGAATATCCCATTAATTTCAAACATGTGAAATGGCTTTTGACTTATATATGTCGAGAGTTTCTTAAATCTGTAATGTTCTCTGTAATGTACCTTGTAGTGAGCGGTGGCCTACACAATAAACTTTCTCCGCCTCAGCCTCTAACAAAAGTGTACCGATAGCATATGGCACTCTACATGACGTGACATCCTGTTTGTACAGAGCGGCTGTCATAGTGTAAAAGTAGCGGTATACTTGCTGCATTCGATAATGATTACTATCGATTCTATGATTTGTCTGTCTGCCTGAGAATACAATCTCTCTCTCTCTCTCTCTCTCTCTCTCTCTCTCTCTCTCTCTCTCCCTCTCCCTCTCTCTCTCCCTCTCTCTCTCTCTCTCTCTCTCTCTCTCTCTCTCTCTCTCTCCCCTCCCCCCCCCCCCCCCCCCCCCCCACCACCACTTCCGGTGTGCTGGCTGACTTGACAAGACGTGTTCACGTCGCTCCGCTATACGTTTGCCGGATAGTCAATATATATGTGGATAAAAATGCCATTATCTAGACTACCTGGTGTTGTGGAAGTCTCTCTGTCCACCCTGCTTGACTCAGAAGACCTTACATCATTGAAGATAGCTGCTGAAAAAGAAACCACGGTTGGGATACTTCGCTTCGCACCCCGAGACGGCCGGCCATTTTCTCTCCCGCATGCCACTGGCTGCTTGAGACGAAAACCACCGGCGCAGATACGGCGAGACCGACAGCGACGCCAGGAGTGCTTCAGCAGGATCGGTGAGCAGACTCTCGCAGTTTGAAAACCCGTCTCTTGTTCAGTGTTAAGTTAATGGCGATAAAATGATTTGAACATTTCCAAACCCAACGTCGCCATTGCACGAGATTTTCCTGCTCCCTTGGAAGTGCGTGCCTTGAGTGCAGACGTGAATGGGAGCAACGGTGCAGGGCCAGCCGACTGTGTTGTGACCTCTGACCCAGTGTGCTCTACAGTGAATGACTGTCCCATAATGAGGTCTCAGCAAGAGTGTAATACTTCACTCAGAAAGGACCTGCAAGAGATGTTTCAGAGCCTCAGAGAAAAAGAAGAAGCTGTCGATGAAGAGGTACATCTGGCCAAGCCGAAAAACTCGTCTGACAAATCCCGCAATGCTGACAACGATCAGGGCAAGTCATCGCGACTGGAGACAGCCCTGCACCATTCCTGTTCCCACTAAAGCTGCTGTAGACCAGGATCTAACCAAGTCAACTCCTGACCACGACCAACGCACAGCGTCATCACGTAGTGAGGTCAGGCGCTTGCTGTCCGACACATCAATCCCCCGAGGAGGAACACCCGAGCCTGCAGGATCAACAAGCTCCTCGTCTCGTCCGGGCATGCAGCAAAGACGACAGCAGCCCTGGCATGCAGCAATGACGACAGCAGCCCTGGCGTGCAGCAAAGACGACAGCAGCCCTGGCGTGCAGCAATGTCGACAGCAGCTCTGGCGTGCAGCAATGACGACAACAGCCCTGGCGTGCAGCAATGTCGACAGCAGCCCTGGCGTGCAGCAATGACGACAGCAGCCCTGGCGTGCAGCAATGACGACAGCAGCTCTGGCATGCAGCAAAGACGACAGCAGCCCTGGCGTGCAGCAAAGACGACAGCAGCCCTGGCGTGCAGCAATGACGACAGCAGCTCTGGCATGCAGCAAAGACGACAGCAGCCCTGGCGTGCAGCAAAGACGACAGCAGCCCTGGCGTGCAGCAATGTCGACAGCAGCTCTGGCGTGCAGCAATGACGACAGCAGCCCTGGCGTGCAGCAATGTCGACAGCAGCTCTGGCGTGCAGCAATGACGACAGCAGCCCTGGCGTGCAGCAATGTCGACAGCAGCTCTGGCATGCGAGACGAAAGTGATGAAGATTTTTCCGTGTTGATGGTAACGTCACATTGTCACGAACTATGACAACTAACACGTGTCATTATGAGCGCGCTGCAAGACTTGCTAAAGTCTTGGTATCAGTATCGGTACTGGTACTGTTAATTTAATTTGTTTTGCTGTTCTCCCCCTTGTAATGGGCCCGGGGCCCACACAATACATTTTTCGTTCATTCTCTCTCTCTCTCTCTCTCTCTCTCTCTCTCTCTCTCTCTCTCTCTCTCTCTCTCTCTAGCTCTCGGACACAGTGGTAGGTCTCCAAAATCAGATTAACTTTCTTCAACGTGCAGCCGGTAGACTTGGTCTTCAAGTTAATATTAATAAAATAAAAGTAGTGGTTTACAGGATGGGAGGTCATTTGGCCAGACATGAGAGATTGTATTTAGGTGAGGTGCAGATTGAAGTGGTAAGAGAATACAAATATCTAGGGAATGTACTCTCTACTAAGTTGTGTTCAAACGAGATTCAGACAGATTTGGCTTGTAGAGCTAAAGCCGCACTTTTACTTCTGATGAGGTCACTGAGAAAAATTGCACAGGTATCTCAGGATGTGTTTGTTAAAATATTTGATGCACAGATTCAACCCATTCTGTTGTATGGGGCTGAAATTTGGGGTGCTGATGATTGTCGCATTATAGAAGGTGTCCATTTGCATGCTCTAAAAAGCTTCTTAAAGGTTTCTTTACGCACACCTAATGATATGGTTTATGGGGATACTGGTCCTTTTCCTCTTTCCGTTAATGCCAAACTACGCAGTATTAAGTTCTGGCTCAAGATATTAACAAGAAGGGCAAAGCCCATACGACTCACATGCTTGACCTTGATCTTTACATGACCTTGACCTTCAGGTGACATTCAATGGTCAAGGCCAATCAACTACACCTAGCAATGACATCATACACTAAACTAAGAAATGCTTTACACATTTTTCCTACCAAAATACATGTGGTCTTGACCCAAGGTCAAGGTCATCCAAGGTCATGCAACACAAAGCTGTTAATTCAAGACATAGGAAGCACAGTGGTGCTGATTGGCACTTTCTACCATGAGATATGGTCACTTTTAGTGGCTCACTACCCCATTTTGGTCACATTTCATAAGGGTCAAAGTGACCTTGACCTTGATGATACGTGACCAAATGTGTCTCATGATGAATGTATAACATGTGCCCCACATAATTATTATCTTCCATAGTTCAGGGTCAAGGTCACTTCAAAATATGTATACAATCCAACTTTAAAGAGCTCCTGTGACCCTGACCTTGAAGCAAGGTCAACCAAACTGGTATAAAAAAATAGGGCTTACTTTGCCCTATATACCATGTATAGGTGAGGTATCCAATCTCAAAAACTTCAGAGAAAATTGAGAAAATGTGAAAAATTGCTGTTTTTTAGACAACATTTACGCCCCTGCGTCAAGCCACTATGTATGTTTTTTGACGCCTTGTCATCATACACCATCATGCCAAATTGGGTGTTGATAGACTTAATAGTCTCCGAGAAAAATCCAACGTTAAAGTTTTAAACGGACGCCCAGACGCCCGGACGACCGGACGCCCGGACGGACGAAACGGGTGAGTACATAGACTCAGTTTTGCTTCGCATGTGAGTCAAAAATGGACGAATACCGATTACCCTACAGAGTCTACCAAATGATGTATATATCTAACAATGAACAATCTTGGGTTTCCAAAGTAAAGAATATACTTGTGAAATGTGGTTACGAAAAGATCTGGTTGAATCAGCGGGTTACGAACGAGACAGCTTTATTGAAAAACATCAGAGAGAAACTCATCAGTATATTTCATTTTGAATGGAAGTTACGAATCATTAATAGTGATCGGTATTCATTTTACAATATCTTTAAAACATTCATTGCTACAGAGTGTTATTTATATTTTCTTGACAAGAAAGTATTTCGAGACGCATACATCAGATTCAGGATGGGATTATCGGAGTTGTATATCCATAAATACAGATACTCGAGAGGTACTAACGAGTATTTATGTCCATTATGCAGAGAAAAAGAAGAAAATGATTATTATCCAGCTCTTAGTGATATAAGGAGGAAAATGTTTTCTATTGTATGAAACTGGGAGAAGAGAAGAAACTGGCTTTATATGTTTGATTTACTATCTTATTACAGGTTAATGGCAGGTCTGGTGTCATCTGTTGACTGTATGCAAATGAAGAGAAATTCATAATAGGTGTTGTCATCTGGTGGTAACCACTGTGATTCAATCTGGTCGTCGGCTTCTAAAACAAATCGTTCGTTCATTCAACCACAATAACTCATCTGCACTAAAGTTTCATGCATTTATGATTCGAGCTCTCACCAACGGATGGATGTGTTGTTCAGGCAGTTGTGTGTCTGCAATTATTTTTCTTTTAACTCCTGTAAACAACATTGCATTGATTTGTACTATCATGTTTTTTTTTCACGTTCTCATGTATGTATGTGACGAACAAATCAAATTATGCCATAGCAGGGATAAAGATGTAGTGTCTTGTGTTGTATTGTATTGTGTTGTATTGTAATGTGTTGTAAAGTGTTGTATTATATTGTGTTCTGTTGTATTGTGCTGCATTGTTTTGCACTGCATTGTGTTGTGTTGTGTTGTATTGTGTTGTTTTGTATTGTGTTGTATTGTATTGTGTTGTATTGTCTAGTATTGCATTGTGTTTTATTGTATCGGGTTGTATTGTGTAGTATTGCATTGTGTAGTATTGCATTGTGTTGTTTTGTATTGTGTTGTGTTGTGTTGTATCGGGTTGTATTGTCTAGTATTGCCTTGTGTTGTTTTGTATCGGGTTGTATTGTGTAGTATTGCATTGTGTAGTATTGCATTGTGTTGTTTTGTATTGTGTTGTGTTGTATTGTGTAGTAAATTATTGTGTTGTATTGTATTAAGTTGTACTGTGTGACAAGTGGAGAGTTAATTATTTTGTTGAATTAAAATGGTTGTTGTTGAAATAATTTGTACATTGGTTTTTATGCTTGGAGTGGCCTGGTTTAGTTTGACAGACCACGTGCTGTTTGTCTGCATTGGTACGTCAAGTGACGTCAGGCTGATTTAGCCAACGTAATTAAATTTGTATTTGCATTGGAGATCAGTGTCTATTTGTGCTGTGGTGAAATGCACCTCGTGAGATGAAGAGCTGCATCGTGCCTTCATCGGTAAAGCTGTATTGTACAGGTATTGTGCATATTTTGTTCTTTCTATTGATGTGAGCAATGATTGATGTGTTCATAATATTATAGCAATTTATAAAACTGATGGTATTGAAAGACAGACGATTTTTTGGAAATCAGTGATTCAACGGCTCATGTCAACCGTTATCATGAAATATGATCTATGCTGTGTTTTCTAGCTGTTCAGTATTTGGGGCTGAATGCATATTGTCATAGCATAGACATAATAGGGGAATGAATGTGAAAATTGTTGAGTGAAAATGAATTTAGAATTTATAAGAAAAATGTGTGAACAGTATCACTAAGAATGAGTGGCTATCAAACAAGGAGGATTCAGAGAGGAAAGAGAAGGAAGAATGGATGTGATTATGAGTGTCTTATGATGTGAAACTTTTTGTGCAGCTGCCAGGCTGGAGATATAGCCTGAATTAAAGACACTCCCATCTTCCTGCATCACTGTGGCGGACGGGTCGCAACGCTGAAGAGTGGTACCAGTGCAGGACCTGTCGCCAGGGTCTTAAGTGACCTCCTCGTCGAACCGTCACCGCGGAAAGCGCCGGCAGAGATGGGGACGACAGCAAACCCACTGAAGTCGGTAAAAGTGCTGGACCTATCACCAGATAGTGAACCCACTGAAGAACGACATGGACTAAGGTCGGAAGTAATATGTTGTTTACACAATGACAAAAATGAAACTGGGAGACTGGAGTGGAGACTGATGAGCAGTCACAGGATGGATTGATGACCGCTCATTTATTTATTAGAGACTCGAAGTCTGGAAATTAGTAGACTGTGACAGACTTCATTTATACTATTGCCTGATTGGATTTGTGTGTGTGTGTGCAATTATTAAAGGGACAAAGGCAAAGAAAATCAAATTGGTGTGTCATCTTTATGCCTGTCTGATTGCAGCTGAATGATGTGAGTGTGTAAAATAGATTTTATAGTAAACAGAGAAAGAACACGCTCCATTCTAAAAAGGAGTAAATACATTTACATCTGTTCTCAGTGTATTTGGTACACACACATAAACAGAAACCCCAGGCAGTGACATACTGCATTGTGTTGTATTGCATGGTGTTGCACTGCATGGTGTTGTACTGTATGGTACTGCATTGTGTTGTACTGTATGGTACTGCATTGTGTTGTACTGTACTGTATTGTGTTGTACTGTATTGTATTCACTGTGATGTACTGTATTGTATTCACTGTGATGTACTGTACTGTATTGCGTTGTGTTGACTGTTTTGTATTGATTGTATCTATTGGCTTGCATTGTATTGATTGCATTGTATTCTACTGACTGCATTGTGTGTACAGTATTGTATTGTAATGTACTTGTTGTATTGTATTGTATCGTATCGTATGATACTTGGTTTTACTCCTAGTTGTGTAGAGCCAATATGAATTTTGGCACGTCACTCAAAGAGGCGACTGTAGGATCTGAGCAGCTCTGAGCGCCGCAACCAACAGCTCCACGTAACTTTCAGTCCAGCGCGTCATCAACTGGTCACAGCGCCCCACAACTCTTTCATTCGAATCGCTACACGGCAATGGACCGACGCAATTTTCTCTTACGTATAAATTATCTCCTCAATTCAAGCCTGGTTATCTTTGTTTGTGCATCGTAGAATGCACGTAAAATAGATAACAGTTCGACATCAATGCAGTGTGCAGTCTGTAATGTAACTTTCATTGCGTCAGTATTTGCTATCACTCAAAAAACTTATTGAAATTGTCAGTTGCCTTAGACTGCTATTTTATGTGTCTGTCAGTTAAAGTCCAGAGACATATTATTTTTGGAGTGTAGTTTGCTTGGCAAAGCTTAGAAAGCAAAATACCGAACTACAAGGTGTCCACTAGAGAACATACTTAAGAAAACAAGCTTGCATGCGAACCCCATCTCATTTTAAGATGTATTTCAAGAGACCTAGTCTATGTATATCTATAACCTTTCTTGGGATGGAGAATTGCATCCCCGGCCTCATAAATGCTATCAATTACGTAGAAGTTTTGGCCGGAATCGCTCTTCAGAATGGAATATGTCAAACACTCGGCGAACAACACTCTTGTTCGCGATTACAGAGGAGCTGAATATGGTTTTCTAGTGCTTTTACGTCCTTGCACATTTCGGGGAGAAGAGGACTGCCCTACGCACAATTAGCGGAAATGAATGTCAATATCTGTCTCTGTCTCTGTCTCTGTCTCTCTCTCTCTCTCTCTCTCTCTCTCTCCTATGACCCATCAATAGAAACAAACGTTATCGTTCTTATCATCTTTCATTTTCCTAGGTAGTAGTAGTAGTTTATAACACTATTAAAGGCGGGAGTATTTTCTTCCAAATGTCACTTAATTGTTTACTGGTGATGAATCAAAGATCATAAATATACTTTCAGAACCCATCTAACTTTTTTCTGCCGCATTCTGTCGGAAATGACGTATTACTATTTGTCCAATAACAATGTTAACTTTAAAGTTTAAGGAGTACTACGTCAATGAACTGAAACACTTTCTTTAAAAGTTGCTAAATAAAGTGGAGGTGGTGATTTCTAGAATATGGAATGGATTGACGCTTAAGAAAACCTGCCTCCTCTTGTCGTTGTTCATCATCCTGGACTCTAGTCCGGTGGTAAAGGCGCTCGCCAGATGTCGCTTCGCGATAAGTAGGTGAGATATTCGAACCTGCACGGCTCCTGGAGTTGCACGCTTGAGCAAGGTGTATGTGTACTGCGCGCTGCACAGCGCCGACCGGGGGTGAAGTCCCCCAAAATGCATTTCCTCATCAAAAGGGATTTTTAAAAGATGATCATATTTACGATTCTTACCATTGCTGCCGCTCCTGCTGTTGCTGCTGCCGTCGTAGCTGTTCTCTCGTAGACTAGAGCATAACCGTCAAAACGTCCAATCGTTACGTTTTCAATACTGATTAGCCTGAAGTAGTTGGTAAAATGAGTCGCAAAAAACAAAATGCAAGAAACCTTCAACAGAAAATCTTACGATCGACAGCCACTTTTCTGGTCACATGGGAACGCACTTCATGGCGAAAAAGGGGTTCTAAAAGACATCAATGTTAAGAGAGTCAGACGTGTGCCGCAGTGAAAAAATGTAACCTAAATTCTGCCGTCTGATAGCAATCGGCCGGGGATCCTTCAGGACGTGACCGCCATTTTGTCGTTTCCCCGGTAGTCCCGTTCGTCTCCTTTCCCGGAGCACATCTGGGACGTGCTGAAATTTGGAGCAGGATCAACGAATGTCTTTGAAGGAAGCTACAGGGAACGAGAGAAATGCCAGGATAAAAAAGTGCTTTCTCGCACGTCCGTGCTTTGGCTTCTTCAGACGTCAGTAGCCGCACTGGGGGAGCCGTGCGCCGCGACACTACCAGGGGGCAAAAAGAAGAGTATTGAACGTAGACCCCAGCCTGGTGGTCTGGCCACAAAAAGGAACCCCCTAACGGCAAACAGGAAAAGCGTCACCCCCAAATATCTGGTCATTTTCTCCCAAGCGTCCTCCATTTCTCTGATCTGATGGGATTCTTCCCCCTCACGGAGCAGTGTTGGATTACGGTTTATGAAACTGGAATGAAGCCACGCCCACTGCCATCAAAGATGTGCGTTTGTGAGGGAAACAAGTTTAAGACGATTGCACTATTGTGCCGCCGTACGTGGATCGCCAAAATAAATTATCTTCAACGTTCTTATTAGAGAAACATGCACGAAACGTTAGGGAGACTTAATTTCTTCGACCCTTAATTTTCTATGAATGTTTTGTCATATCTATGTAGATATGCATCCACACTTAGAATTATCGATGAGAGAATCCTGCTGTTACAAAAACGTTATAGGGGTAGGATACGTTTTTGCAAACTTTTATCAAACTGTTCGGTAAAAAAATTTAAAGTTACATACTCATAGAAAAACTAGGTTTTCGTAAATAACCCCCACTCCCCATCCTCCAATCCCAAGCATGATTTGATCTATATGAATGCAAATATGCAATAAGTATGCATAATACCGCTAGGGAATTTTTAACGATTTTGGTAGAGTGCGTCAGGGTTGCTTTATTTCCTTCATACTATCAAGGATAAGAGTATTCAAATTGCAGGATCACTAGCAGTGGACTGGAACCCCTTGTGTCGACATCAAAGACAGGACTAACTCTAATATTCGTCACTAACGACATTGATGTACTGGCAAGTAGTCCACGGGAAATCGTTGATCTGGTAAGCAGACTGGACAAAGCATCAGATCATTATCGAGAGAACATCAGCGCACATAAAAGTAAGCCAATGGTGAGCTCAACGACCACCTCTATCACCACGGATACAACCATCTACAGATTGATACTCGAGAATGTTGGGTAATTAATTTTTCGGTATTCTGTAGTCGGTGACCACGGTTCAAAGCACAAAGACCTCTCGATATTTGCGGAAAAAAACATATCGCCAAGTAGAAGCCTTCACAAAGGGACAATTATTTTGAGAGAAAGATCAGAGCCCAGCGTCCCCATATTTTCCATTGCCTGTGCACATTCGAAACGCGGGTCCTCAGAACACCAGAGGAAGATAAGTGTTATGAACGTAGTATGCGAGTAGAAGATATTGGGCATGGCCCACGCTGACCACTCACACAAAGCAAACCCACTAGACCGTCTGACAGAACAATTGTCTCGATGAAGACCTTCCGAAAGCAATGGCGCGAAGAAAGCTACGATGGAATGGCAGCATAACGACGTCCTGTGCCTCGTCAGAGCAGCGCCCCAGGGAAGTGTAGAAGGTGAGGTCGTTGCTTCATTAATGAATACTAATGCCTCACACTCTGTGTCCAGCCAATTATACAATCGACTCACATTTATTTCAGGCCCCGCAAGCGGCATCTTTTCCGCTCACACATGTAAGCAGTTCCGCCATTTTTTTCTCCACTTTGCATGCAAAACGCTCACTTTAAGAGTCACTGACACACATAGAAATAATACATAATCGAATGGGGGTATTAATTTTTCAGAGTTCTATGTAGTGTAGAATGCATTAATAATTCGATTAAATCGCTACATTGTTCAAATCGAAATGTCGATTACTGAGTGCTTCGATACGCTGGTAACCGTTGAGTTCGGCCGGCCACGTCGACAACAACAGACACTTTCGAGACTCCTTTGAACAAGAGTCCTCCAAGGCAGATACCCTGCGTCCCTTTGCACTCTGCTTCGTCTCTGCTACGATGTATTAGGCTCAGGAGTTTCGATTGGTTGGTTTCTTTACTTACTTAAAAAGCACGTTACTATTAAAAGTAGAGGGTTTTGGAGGCCCTCTTTGGATACACGAATCCCCTAAATGATTTCACATTCAATTATATCCCTCTTGATTGAATAGACAACTTCATAAAAGCATCCGGGTCGAAAATCCATTAATAACAAAAGGGAGATAACCATCACCAGTCATAGAGGAAGGTCAAGGGAATCTCAAAATATGTGTCGTCTGCTACCTCCTTACACGCATGGGTATTCATGCCGACGTTTACTACAGACATCAAACAAAGACATACAATCCACTCTGCATCTGTGATGAGAGCACGAAAATATTCATTTCTTCGAAATTTGAAAGCAATCGGCACATGTTTGCCACTTTCATGGTATGTAAACGCCATGGTTAGAGGCATGTTTACCATGCAAGTCCGTGAAGTGACTTCCAATTAGTTCTGTTTAGTATGAGCCAATCAAATGCGGCTACGGGTTCTGTAGTTTCATCGTTGCTAGGCACAGCAAGTGGCGCACTCTCGTGTGAAGCAGTTAGAGCGCCTTTTGAGATGCTCTAGCATTCAGCGTGGCTGAGACTAGTGAATATAGTCTCAGCAACAGGTTGGTCACGTGATAGCCTAAATTCTTCCATAACATGCATACCACCGTTCTGAACACAGAGTCTCAGCCACGCTGAATGCCATATCACATCGTGAGTGTATTCCTCCGCTTGTTGTGATACACTCGATACTGGCAGCCATTTTTCCGTCAGTTCATTTTCTAAACATCGATTTCCCATGAATGTAAAACTTGTATGCGGTAAAATTCGAATCACAAGAGTGTAATATTGTGAACTCTACTAATTATAAGGACTTTGAATACAACAGCAATATTTATACTTCATTGAGCGAGTAATGCAACCAATCCCGTCTGCATAATCATTTGGACCGATACACACAGAAACCCGCTGAGTGCTTTTGCTGATGAGGAATCATTAATTTAATGTATGCTTAGAAGGATTAAACTTAGAAAAACTGCTTCTGAGCTATCCGATAATATCGAACTTCGGAATCGGACGGATTCCTACAGAATAAACTTCCATTCGATTAACGTTCAACACAGACGGAATGTAGGTTAAATCACTTACTGACTCCATCAGTGGATACACGAATGATCGAAGTGTGGAGCTCGTCAAACAGTGTGAAGGCAGTTAGACCACAGGTTCCGGCCAGAAAGCAATTACTTGTGAGAGTATAACCATAGATTCACGAAACCAGCCCCGACCCATAGGAATCCTTTTCACTGCGTTTATAGTAGGTCCAAAGATTGCGTGTATTATACACAATCGCACGTGTTCAAGGCAGTTTGCAACCTTTTAGACGACGTTCGCGCTAAAAGTAGTTCTCAAATGATTTCCTGAAAATCTCACAGATTAGTTTATTAGAACACCAAATTTGTGTTTATCTATCGGGATAAATAATTGGAATGAAATAGAATCGCCTCTTTTTACTCTCAATGGTCTTCTGATCATGTTGAATTTTGATTGGTAAAATCATTGGAATGTGGAGACGAAGTCACGTGACCAACCTGTGTCAGAGATACTACGTCTCTGTGTTCAGAATGATGCTCTAGCTGCTGCGCGACCTTGACAGGAATTTGACCTCTGCCACTGGGTGAAACGTCACCAAAGATTGTGTATGAATGATTTTTCGACCCTAATGCTTTTATTCAGTCGTTTCTTCGATCAAGAGGGATACATTTGAGTGTTAAATAATTTTGGGGATTCGTGTATTCAAAGAGGGCCTCCAATACCCTACACTTTTAAAGTTATTAAATAAAACCAACCAATCAAAACTCTTGAGGCTGCTACATCGTAGCAGAGATGAAGCAGAGTGCAATGGAACGCAGGGATAATCACAGCTCAAAATTATATGTTCAAGTCTCGGCCAGACACAAAAATGCAAAGCGGCTATAAATGGATGTCACATGACCAACACGTTGTCGACTTCTTCGAACAAGAGAAATTAACTTGCTCATATAACCACAACACGGTCGTGACTCTTCCAAAAACACACACATAGGGGGCCTATGATGAATGAGATAAACCGTACTGTCCGTTACACTGTGACATGGCCGTGAGCAGTGGCAGTTATGACTTTTTTTTCTAAGGAGGCTAGATTGC
Source organism: Theodoxus fluviatilis (assembly GCA_034096865.1). Taxonomy (NCBI): domain Eukaryota; kingdom Metazoa; phylum Mollusca; class Gastropoda; order Cycloneritida; family Neritidae; genus Theodoxus; species Theodoxus fluviatilis. The sequence goes on from JAWQFJ010025175.1 coordinate 24,221, forward strand.
GACTGTGCATAATTGTTTTTCTGTTTGATGTTGTTAGTTTTTCCGAGAGGTACAACTCTCTGGGTGAGTGAGTGTGTGTGTGTGTGTGTGTGTGTGTGTGTGTGTGTGTGTGTGTGTGTGTGTGTGTGTGTGTGTGTGTGTGCTTGCACGTGCGTGTGTTTGAAGAAATGTCACATACACGATTGATTCATCTGAACATAAATAACAATTTCTGTTTCACTGAAAACACTTTTTTCTTTCTCGTAACTTTAAACAGTGTTCATAGAAAAATTAGATTGCATGCACTTTGTTGTCTTTCTTCGAGTTCTTTGATTTAATGTGTGCTATTTTTCATGATTTAAAAAAGTTTAGGGTCGGCAGGAGGAATGCCATAACCTCAACTCTTTTCCCCTCAGTAAATCTGGCTTTCCCCTCAGTAAATCTGGCTTTCCCCTCAGTAAATCTGGCTTTCCCCTCAGTAAATCTGGCTTTCCCCTCAGTAAATCTGGCTTTCCCCTCAGTAAATGTGGCTTTCCCCTCAGTAAATCTGGCTTTCCCCTCAGTAAATCTGGCTTTCCCCTCAGTAAATGTGGCTTTCCCCTCAGTAAATCTGGCTTTCCCCTCAGTAAATCTGGCTTTCCTCTCAGTAAATCTGGCTTTCCCCTCAGTAAATCTGGCTTTCCCCTCAGTAAATGTGGCTTTCCCCTCAGTAAATCTGGCTTTCCCCTCAGTAAATCTGGCTTTCCCCTCAGTAAATCTGGCTTTCCCCTCAGTAAATCTGGCTTTCCCCTCAGTAAATCTGGCTTTCCCCTCAGTAAATCTGGCTTTCCCCTCAGTAAATCTGGCTTTCCCCTCAGTAAATCTGGCTTTCCCCTCAGTAAATCTGGCTTTCCCCGAAGTAAAGACAACTTTGTTCTTGAACATATGTACCCGACGTCGCTGGCTTTGTGTGTGTGCAATGTTGACATACACTTCGCGCTGTGTACTAATGCTCGCTTTTTCTTCTTTCAGCTGTCTCTCTCGTTTGTAGAAATTTCAAAACAGAAGCCAACCAACAACACAAAACTGGTTGATTGGGAATCGATGGTATTATCCCCCCCTTCTAACTTTTGACAAAGAATTTTGTAGCCGTGTTCTCCGCCAAACACTCCTTAATTTGACATGTTTAATGAATGGACGTCAATGTCATTGAAAAAGGTCCCTTTTGGGGTGTAGACTTGACGTCGTCAACAATCTCATGCGAAGCTAGAGAAAAGTATTTTTGTTTATAAACACACACACACATAGAGGCACACACGCAAACACGCACGCACACACACACACACATACATATACATACATATATATATACACTAACACACACATACACACACACACACACACACACTCACACAAGACAGACACACATACACCAAGACAGACATAGATGCATGAGCAGACTCACAAGCATAGACAATATAGACAACCGACCACGCCAAGTAGACGAACCGCACTCATAAATATAAACGTGCTAGCTTCAAGACACAATCTCTCTCTCTCTCTCTCTCTCTCTCTCTCTCTCTCTCTCTCTCTCTCTCTCTCTCTCTCTCTCTCTCTCTCTCTCTCTCTCTCCTCCCTCCCTCCCCTCCCTCCCTCCCTCCCTCCCTCCCTCCCTCTCTCCCTCCCTCTCTTACACACACACACACATATATATACATGCATACACGCACGCATGCACGCACGCACACGCACACGCACATACACATACATGCACACACGAACGCACGCATGCATGCACGCAAGCGCACATCCACACACACACACACTCACAGAATCACGCACATTACATGTAGTATATAACATGAGGCATCCAAAGCACCTCATAGCAGACTTTATGTGTGAGATAGGGTGCACGTGTGCATGCACAAACACTCATATGTCACGCAAAAAGAAACTTCTTTCTCACTCTGCTGCTTGTGGATTCCGTCCCACAAATCACGAGACGATGAGGTTACGTAAACACGAAGCACTGTCATGGTGGTTCGACGTGAGCCCTTTATTCAGACAGGAGGACGACTGGTCTCTGACGCTATGACCCTATCACTTTGTCTAATGGTGGTCCCTGGGGGGTGGGGGGGGGGGGGGGGGGGGGGGGGGGGAGAAAGGCTGCCAGCTGCCTAAGCGTGCATCACACCAGATTTTCCGTCCTCCAGCCATCCGGCCATAGATCTATAAGTATCTATGGTCCGGCCAAGGGGTCGAGGGTCGGACGAGAGTGCGAGAAAGTCGTTCCACAGATGGATGGATGGATAGTGTTTTACTTCCTATCAGCCTTTGTAGGCTATGTAAGACTATTATGCACGAAAATCGCTACAACAGTTTAGGGTAAACGCAAATCAAGTCACGGTGTCCCAAGTTATTCACCTCTTATACGAACCGCGTAGAGAGACGCGGTGGGTCAATTCTTATCCCGAACCCACAGATCGGGCCACAGAGTTAAACGATACTACGCGGTTTCTTATGTAACTGTGTGGTTCGGGCAGACAACTCCCTGCAGGCGATCTTTTCACACTCTCCGCACAAGTTCGTGAGCGGACTGTTCGCCTGGTTAAGAACCGCCGTTAAAGTCTTTTGAGTCAACTTTACCCTGACGACAGATTGCAACGTCTAGGACGCAGTCAGGTACCGGCACAATTTCACTTCCGGGTGAAAATTCCACTAGATGCTGGCTCTCGGCCTTTTGCGGGATAGTCACCAAACAGTATGTCTTCACTACTGTCTCGTGCACTGGGTTTTATTCCTGGGTCCAAGAAGAATTCTTAGTTAGGCATCTTGCCCAAGAATGCAGCTCTAGGATCGTTGCAGCTTCGAACACTACACCCGCAGCTGCGCGTGACAACATGTTGATGTCATTAGCACTGGACTTGCAGTCCCACGCATGGCAATAGGCATAGATTCTCGTAAGCATTCATTTAGCCATTCTCTCACAACGTCTTTGTCTTGTCTATCTGTATGGTCTGTCGGTCTTGTCTCTCTGTATGGTCTGTCGGTCTGTCTCTCTGTATGGTCTGTCGGTCTGTCTGTCTTTGTCTGTCTGTCTGTCTGTCTGTCTGTCTGTCTGTCTGTCTGTCTGTCTGTCTGTCTGTCTGTCTGTCTGTCTGTCTGTCGTGCCTGCCTGCCTGCCTGCCTGCCTGCCTGCCTTCCTGCCGGCCGGCCGGTCTGTCCGGCCGGCCAGTCTGTATTTCAATATTTCTGGTCTGGTCGGGTCTGTTTTGCGTTTCAGGCTGTCCGTCTGTTCGTCCGTCCGTCCGTCCGTCCATCCGTCCGTCCGTCCGTCCGTCCCTCCGTCCGTCCATCTGTCCGACTCTCTCTCTCTCTCTCTCTCTCTCTCTCTCTCTCTCTCTCTCTCTCTCCTAAAATTGCATACTATGCATGAGATATCATCACCTTTTATCCTCATGAGGAAAGTAAAATTTTAAGCTGTACATGTATTATTACAATGTTTAAGATAACCCCTGATTGAGTGATACATAATAATGTGTATTGACTGTCAAGATAATGTGTAACTAAACGAATCTTTTTCGAGCACAATGATGATTCATGCGGTATCTTAAAACCAGTACGCATATTGTATTTTATTCGTGAATTTTGATAATTTAATCATCACGTTTCGACTATGAGCATCATACTGTGGTATTTTAAAAATATGTACATAACTTATATGTTACTATGACGGCTCGTCGGCCGCAGTTAAGCAATAGATAAATCTCACTTAGATGCATCAGATGCGCACATACATGTACACACGCGTGATCGCGAAAAAAAAGAAGACTGGCATCGATAGGATGAGAGCGTATAAATCACACGGAAACAACAGCAGCAATGACAGGGTGTGCTGCCGTCCCCTGGGTTGTGGTGAAACAAACAACCCCAGCTCTATATCTCTTTAACCAGGATTAGCCGAGCAGATAACAGACGAAGCGATGCTGGTTATTCTCAGGGATCAACATGTCCGTGGAATAAGACACTTCCGATGCGAGGAAAACCCCCTCAGTTGTACACCCAGCCATCGACAGAAGGGATGGGTTGTCAGCGCGCGTACACAAGTCTCGGGAATGACGCATGTGCTTTACAATAGAATTGAGTGTTTATCTTGGTGGACAGCGTGGTATCAATCGGACCATCATCTGTTCATCCACAGTGATACGAATGAAGACATCATCAATACATTCTTTATTGTCTTTCCCTAGAGCTTCTCGTGTGTGTTCTACGGAGTTTTGAAAATGCCAAGTATTGACCGGTATCGAAGTGGATTCTACTGGTCTCTTGCCATGCACACCAGGAGCCACCAGGCTGACCATTGTCGGCCCCCGAGTCCAGAAAGGAGCCATGCAGAATTCAATCCATTTCCATGTGTACCGTGCGTGAGAAAAAAAGGCTGAAAGTACGAAAAATGACGAAATGAAATATTTCACAACTTATAGTATTCATCATGCAAATTCCAGAAAAACAGCATGTTTTAGGGAGAAATCTTCCATTTTAACAGTGACTAAATATAAGGAAAAATGAATATGTGACTAAATGCGCTGAAAAACGTACTCAGCGTTTTCCTCGAAAACCTGTTTTTCGCTCTTTAGCCTTGTCTCTCAAGCACGGTCACATTTCTCTTCTGCCTCTTTTTCAAGGCGTATGTGTAGGACACGGAGGGTGTCATTTTCCAGTCAATTTTTCTCACTTTTTCCCTCTATTTTCAAGGCGTATGTGTAGGACATGGAG
>JAWQFJ010025176.1:0-12181 GCA_034096865.1 Theodoxus fluviatilis
TATTACAACGTGTTTGCTCGCTCACATACGCAATCTTGGACGGTTATTCCGTGCACAGAATGACAATAAAGTGTGAATACAATAAAGTGTGAATAATTGACAAAATGGTGTACACAATGCGCTATCACGTATCAGCTGAATTGGGTTACGATGAATATCATATTTGCACCAGTCGTCATGGCGATTTGGCTCTGTTTCGAGCATAAACGCCTATGTGAAAACGCAGATATTCAGATGCCGTGATCCGTCGGCGGAGCGGAGTCCACAGCCCTTTCTTCGGACGAGTCCACCAGTGTGGGGATTTCAAATATTCCACCTCAAACCCCCCCCCCCCCCCCCTGTCATTTCTCCCCTTCAAATTTTTATCCCCGTATCATTTCGCTCCCTGGTAATCCTCCCCGAACATATTTTCCCTCACCCACCTTACTGAATGAGCGTAAAGACTGTACCATGTTTCCAGCGCGTTCCTCAGATCATAAGGAATGTTTACCTAGTAAAGATGGTTACGGTTTTCATTGACATCCGTCTGAAAGATTATCTGAGATGTGTGTGTGTGTGTGTGTGTGTGTGTGTGTGTGTGTGTGTGTGTGTGTGTGTGTGTGTGTGTGTGATAGCGTTAAACAGAATATATTCTATGAGTTCTGTTTAAAAAAAGAACATTTAAAAATGCAGAAGAAATCTCCAACTGACAGGATACCATGTTGTTCTGAGTCAATGAGTCCAGTCCCATTAATGTCTTACAAACGAAAGTGTGAGCTCCCTCCACTGGTAGTGCACAGTTGCAGTATTCTGACACCACCACCACCCCCTCCCGGGTGTGTGTGTGTGTGTGTGTGTGTGTGTGTGTGTGTGTGTGTGTGTGTGTGTGTGTGTGTGTTGAGATGTGTTCTGAAGTTACTTTAAGAAGAACGACGTCTTAACGATTAAGAGAGTTTCATACTGGACTTCTTGCCTGGTGTCAGAGGCCTCAGAAGGGACTACTTGGCAGAGCGTAGGACTCTGCTGGGTGTGTACTCTGATACGGTATCTCGAAGATAGGAAGGTGCGATGGAGTAGAACAAGCATGAGCCAAAGTGCCCAGTTTGAACCTCATTTTCTCTCGCACAGGAAACCAGGACCGGGATAATGTGGCCTGTTCTCTTTTTCCTTGAGACCTCCTTGACTGCCGCTTTCTGAAGACCTTGCAATCTCCTTAAAAGGAACTGGGTTGTTTTGGGCAAAGTGGGAATTATATTAATCCAGTCTCGACAAAATCGTTGCTAATGCAATAGTTTCTGCCATCGCTAAATTGATCAAATGCCTGGCTTGGCTTTGTTCCTCAACTCACGGAAGACCAGTGTGCAGGACCCGAACTGGTGATGCTTGTTCAGTTCGGGGTCCAGGACTATCTCCAAGTTCTTCGCCGACGGTGAAAGAAGAACCTTTGCTTCGCCGACTACAGTTTCCCTCAGATCTGCAGAGACCCTTCGTGTACGCGGCCTAGCAATAGTGCTTCGGTTTTAGAGTCATTTATCCTTAAACAATTGTTGGACATCCATGACAGAATGGTATCACTGCAGACAGCAACATCCTGAAGACCACCATGAACATTCACAGCCGTAGGTAGGAAGGTCTTCACTAACTGGTAGCCATCAGCTTTGAGGAGATAATCAATCCCATATTGTTGTTTTGTATTGTCACCCAAGGGAACAGTGTTAATGGTGAATAAGATTGGACCAAGGACTGAGCCCTGGGGAACACAGCAATTCTGTGCGTCGAAGATGTTCATGAATTCTTTCGTTTGCACGATGTGGAGACTACAGTATTCTCAATACCTGTACACCTTTTGTTTCTCTCTCACTGCCGAGTCATCAAGTGTAGCATCATTTGCCAATTTTGTCACTAACAACACAACCAAGAAATCTCTGTTGATAAACAATCGCATGATGGAGCACTGTAATGGACCATCTTTCATCTAGGGATGGATGACTTCCTCTCCTGAATACTTTAGGTATTTCGGTATTTACTCTGATATCTAAGGACGTTGAAGCATGCAGCAGATTTTCTTTATTACTCTGGAGGAAAGTAGGCACAATGAATAGCAATGCGATATTTTCGGCAACAAGCTGGCGAAACATTTTCATCATACCAGGCATTATTTGTTCTCCAAAGTAAATATTTAAACGCACGCAGTTTGGTACTTTTAATGTAATGGGGGGGGAAAAGATGGACTCTCGATTGTCCCTTGCTCCACGTCCGCTGGTCACTAAAGACGTCGTAAAGGGCATGACCCCATCAAACATGTGCTTGGATGTTGGCGCACGTGGCCTTTCACGTCAAAAGAAAGTTCGTTGACAAACGTGCGCATCTTTAAATTAAGCACTTATCAAAGTTGCCGACGGTTGGGAAAATCGGAAGCCCTCCTTCTAGTAAAACAAAGGCAACGTAAAGTTTCCTTTGCTTTCCTCCATATGCATGTACTTACGGAATAAAGAACACTTTCTGTTATCACGCCCGGCATGTGAAGAACACAGGAAAAATATTCAGAGCAATTCCAGGTGCAAAGACGGAAAATCAATTTCTGTAAACTGTAATATACAGAACGAATGAAAAAAGCAAGGTCAACTGTAATGTACATTTCCATGCCTTGAAATAGATAAAACAAAAATGTAAAAGGTAGAAAATGTTCACAGATTTATCTAGGTACATAGTGGGCAAATGTCTGATTGAGTATGCACAGGGAAAAGGGTAGAAAATGGCATTACATAAATATGACCTCGTTTAGCCCAAACTCGTCTTTATCCAAAAATCACTGAAAAGGTCAAGTATTTCTCAAGGCCTTTGCTCACTCGCTTGGGTGACCCTAGTGGTGTCTGGCCTGGAATTACGTGTCGGTGCACGGTTCCAAGAGAACATATCACCAAATAACAATATTGGGGGAGAAACCTGCTTCACACAGCTTAAAGTGGAGTGGCATTTATTTGTTGAACATATTTATAACATGCATCCAAAAATACATCAAAGGGGTTGGACACTTCCGCAGATAAAACAGCTGATTGTCTATGGTCTAATATGCATAGCTCTGGTTTACAAGTGTCTATGGCCTCTCCGTGCAGAATCACTGGCTGATTCTGGAAGGCCTCACAATATTCCATCAGCACCGACTTGGAGAGTTCCTGCAGCATTAGCTCCACACAACGATCATGTCGATCTGTGTACAGTCTCCGCACCCTTTTACAGCATTCAGTGCCAGGGAATGCGTGTCTGTATGGAATCTACATAGTGAACACTCGCGCGGATATGTTCCAAATAGTACCTGTTGTTGACAGCGCTAGTTTCCAGCAGTTGGAGCCGACCCTTCACCACAAAACGAGCCAGTTAATAGGTGATAGCGCTATTAGTCAAGTGCCCGTTAGAGCAAGTCATGTCGGCGACGGGCACGGCATCGCGGAATAGTCTCCCTTAATGCTCCAGGTGACGCCAGTGCTGTAGGGATATTCCCATGTCCTTCCTCTTCATTGCTGAGACTGAGAACAGGCACATGGAATCAGTGACGCAAAGAGTGATCTCGTCGTTGTTTGACACTGGCAGTGGCAGCACAACACCAAGGAGATCGCTGTCACGGTCGAACTCGAGAATTTTTCTCCATACGAACACCCAGCTCATGCAGCTGAATGGAAGCTGAGTGTTGCCAGTTCACTTTGGAGCTTTTTGCAATCCCGCCAGAATGTTGGTCTTAAACCCACCAAAGTTGATTTCTTCCTCACCTGCCATGGAACATTTTTCTCTTATTCATGTCGAGAGAGAAGCTGCTTGTTGCGACTGCATTTACTTGTAAATCGTCGCTGTTGAGGCATGAAAGTAGGAATGAGACCCATTTGACATGATACATCGTGCTTGGTCTTATCATTCCTAGTCCTCCCTCTCTTCTTGGCGTGAAAAACAGTGCCCTGGTTGACGGGGCATTTAGCTTCGTGACGACTCAGACGAGGTCGACTATCACGTCTTCTAACTCTTTCAGCACTCTTTCGCTTAAGTAAAGGTTTTCAAAGTAAAAGTTTAGTTTCGACAATGCCATGAGGTTGACTGCTTTTTTTGTGTTCATGGGTAGTGGGGACAAGTCTATTTTCTCCATCGTCTGTCGGAAGCCCTCCTTGATCCCGTCACTTTGTCGCATAGCCGCTGTGTTGTCCAGGTCTATGCGGAATACCATGTATCGGTAGTTTTGAGACCTACCAAATGTGAGTATTTTTCCACCCTGGAGTTTCAAGCTTGTTCTCTGTGTGCTGTCCTTCGACCAGTTGTTTCATGTGCGCTGGGCGTTTATCACGGCGCACTTTGCGTGCTTCACCTCCATGTCTGTGTAGTTTAGGAACTTTCGGTTTTCTGTATCATCGTTTTGGTGTCAGACTCCGTTCGGCACTCATGCACACATCGTCCATGTACGCTTAGTATGGGGTAGGCTGTGACAGAGTGGGAAACGGTTGCTCCATACACCTAATCCACGGATGCAAGGCCTTGATAAGGGCGATCGCTGACTACGGACAGCCGTGGACTATGCCTCTCGATCTTGTGATAAGGGGCAAGTGATCCCTTCGTCTGCACCTGAAACGTTGAATCGGTGTAGATATCCTTCGCGATGTCAACGATATGTCCAAGGCAATCTGCTATTCTCATCGCTTCCAGCATCACTCTGTGGTCGACACTTCAATAAGCAACCTTGGTATCGACAAAAACCGCGAAGAATTCGAAGTAGACATGCTTGAAGTTGTCTATAGCTGACTTCAGGAAGAGGACGTGTTCCTGCAAGTCATTCCTAGGTATGGATCCTTTCTGCTTCTGCAAAAGTCTTCTTGTAGCCACTATCCAGAGAAACATTCTGCCTTGGACATGCCGCATGTATTTCTTGTACATAGACGTACATATGTATGTGTGGAGTGAAATGGTCGCCAGTCACTAAGGTCTTCATTCACACATAGATGCAAATAATTATACATACGTATATAAAAAGCAAACTTTTATTTTAAAAATTACATGCGTCCCATTTCTTACGGTGTAAAAACCTAACACCAAAAACTAAGTCATGAATATTTAATTGTCTTCAATGGACACACGAATTCGACCGTTGGAAGAATGAATATTTGTATGGAAACGCAGATTATTGTAGTGTTGTATGACGCAGGGGGAGATTGGTGGATGAGCAGACGGTTTGATTTGTTCAGTGGGTTATCAAATAATATGATGGTTATGTAAGACCTATGATTCGACGACGATAACAACAGCGTGCATAACAACAACAAAGAGATAACACTGTGTTGTGTCTCATTTCTTAAAACAGACTTAATGCTGTCTGCGAAATGGATGTAAACGCCTGTCGTTTTCTGACAACAGCTGCATTTTTCCCACCATAGTGAGTCTTCTCAGGCTTGTCCCCAGCGTTGATTTTATCGATTGGCTGTTGCGAAATTCGACGGACCGGAAATATTGGACGCAGCAGTTCTTCATGCATGCATTTTGCTTTCTTTCTCAACATGCCTCTGTCAAGAGACGAGTTTGCTGTCAGCATTCGCTATCTACATTTTGCTCGTCTTTACTTCAACATTTCGAAAAGATTTAAACAATTACATTATGAAAAACGCGGACATATAAATCGTTCAGTATCAAAGGCAATGCGCAGGAATACACTGGTAACTAATCGACAGAATACGGCTCGAAATGAGTGATGTCTCGCCAACAATCGACAGGCGGCTGTGCACGGTACTTAGACTCACGTTTTTTACATGTAGCTTTGGGATGTGAAATGCCAGACCTTCCACTTATCTCAGACATCCCCTGTCGAATTGGGGTAAGAATAGAGCCGCGCCGTCTCCCCACACCATTCTGCAGAGGCAAATAACCAGGGAGCTTGAGGCTTGACCTGCGCTTCCACTAACAGCTCCAGTGATTTTCGTAGTTAATGGTCTTTTCTAGCCTACAAAAGCTGATAGGCCACAACCCCAATGATCATCATCATCATCATCAATTATTCACCCATCATCATCATCATCAATTATTCACCCATCATCATCATCATCATCATCATCATCATCATCATCATCATCATCATCATCATCATCATCATCATCATCATCATCATCATCATCATCATCATCATCACAATCACCATCATCATCACAATCACCATCATCATCATCATCATCATCATCATCATCATCATCATCATCATCATCATCATCATCATCATCATCATCATCATCATCATCATCATCATCATCATCATCATCATCATCATCATCATCATCATCATCATCATCATCATCATCATCATCATCATCATCATCATCATCATCATCATCATCATCATCATCATCATCATCATCATCATCATCATTACCACCACCACCACCACCACCACCACCACCACCACCACCACAACCACCATCATCATTATCAATCATCAATCATCATCATCATTAATCAATCATCATCAATCATCATCATCATCAGCAGCAGCAGCAGCAGCAGCTTCGTCAACAGCATCATCTTCATAATCATCGTTTCAGACTTACACCTCTGGCCATCTCGTCTGCTGACACGAGGAGAAAGGTATCGAGAGAACTCATCTAATTCAGAGCACAAACCCAGCTTTTGATCAAAATGACAACTGAAGATTTTGAAAGGAAGTGGATTCAAGCATTTTGAGAAAATTCACAGGAAAATGACACCCTCCATGTCCTACACATACGCCTTGAAAATAGAGGGAAAAGTGAGAAAATTGACATGGAAAATGACACCCTCCGTGTCCTACACATACGCCTTGAAAATAGAGGCAGAAGAGAAATGTGACCGTGCTTGAGAGACAAGGCTAAAGAGCGAAAAATAGTTTTCGAGAAAACGCTGAGTACGTTTTTCAGTGCATTTAGTCACATATTCATTTTTCCTTATATTTAAGTCACTGTTTAAAATGGAAGATTTCCCCCATAAACATGCTGTTTTTCTGGAATTTGCATGACTGAATAATAATGTTGTTGAAATATTTCATTTCGTCATTTTTCGTACTTCAGCCTTTTTTTCTCACGCACGGTTACACATGGAAATGGATGAAATTCTGCATGGCGTCCTTTCTGGACTCGGGGCCGAACAATGGTCAGCCTGGTGGCTCCTGGGTGTGCATGGCATAGAGACCAGTAGAATCCACTTCGATACAGGTCAATACTTGGCATTTTCAAAACTCCGTAGAACAACACGAGAAGCTCTAGGGAAAGACAATAAAGAATGTATTGATGATGTCTTCATTCGTATCACTGTGATGAACAGATGATGGTCCGATTGATACCATGCTGTCCACCAAGATAAACACTGAATTCTATTGTAAAGCACATGCGTCATTCCCGAGACTTGTGTACGCGCGCTGACAACCCATCCCTTCTGTCGATGGCTGGGTGTACAACTGAGGGGGTTTTCCTCGCATCGGAAGTGTCTTATTCCACGGACATGTTGATCCCTGAGAATAACCAGCATCGCTTCGTCTGTTATCTGCTCGGCTAATCCTGGTTAAAGAGATATAGAGCTGGGGTTGTTTGTTTCACCACAACCCAGGGGACGGCAGCACACCCTGTCATTGCTGCTGTTGTTTCCGTGTGATTTATACGCTCTCATCCTATCGATGCCAGTCTTCTTTTTTTTCGCGATCACGCGTGTGTACATGTATGTGCGCATCTGTGCATCTAAGTGAGATTTATCTATTGCTTTACTGCGGCCGACGACCCGTCATAGTAACATGTAAGTTATGTACATATTTTTAAAATACCACAGTATGATGCTCATAGTCGAAACGTGATGATTAAATTATCAAAATTCACGAATAAAATACAATATGCGTACTGGTTTTAAGATACCGCATGAATCATCATTGTGCTCGAAAAAGATTCGTTTAGTTACACATTATCTTGACAGTCAATACACATTATTATGTATCACTCAATCAGGGGTTATCTTAAACATTGTAATAATACATGTACAGCTTAAAATTTTACTTTCCTCATGAGGATAAAAGGTGATGATATCTCATGCATAGTATGCAATTTTAGGAGAGAGAGAGAGAGAGAGAGAGAGAGAGAGAGAGAGAGAGAGAGAGAGTCGGACAGATGGACGGACGGAGGGACGGACGGACGGACGAATGGATGGACGGACGGACGGACGGACGAACAGACGGACAGCCTGAAACACAAAACAGACCCGACAGACCAGAAATACTGAAATACAGACTGGCCGGCCGGACAGACCGGCCGGCCGGCAGGAAGGCAGGCAGGCAGGCAAGACAGACAGACAGACACGAGATACACACAAGACAGACAGACGGACAAAACAGACGGAGAAGACAGAGGGACAAGACAGACAAAGACAAAGACAAAGACAGGCAAAGGCAGACAAGACCGACAGACCATACAGAGAGACAAGACCGACAGACCATACAGAGAGACAAGACCGACAGACCATACAGATAGACAAGACAAAGACGTTGTGAGAGAATGGCTAAATGAATGCTTACGAGAATCTATGCCTATTGCCATGCGTGGGACTGCAAGTCCAGTGCTAATGACATCAACATGTTGTCACGCGCAGCTGCGGGTGTAGTGTTCGAAGCTGCAACGATCCTAGAGCTGCATTCTTGGGCAAGATGCCTAACTAAGAATTCTTCTTGGACCCAGGAATAAAACCCAGTGCACGAGACAGTAGTGAAGACATACTGTTTGGTGACTATCCCGCAAAAGGCCGAGAGCCAGCATCTAGTGGAATTTTCACCCGGAAGTGAAATTGTGCCTGTACCTGACTGCGTCCTAGACGTTGCAATCTGTCGTCAGGTTAAAGTTGACTCAAAAGACTGTAACGGCGGTTCTTAACCAGGCTCACGAACTTGTGCGGAGAGTGTGAAAAGATCGCCTGCAGGGAGTTTCTGCCCGAACCACACAGTTACATAAGAAACCGCGTAATATCGTTTAACTCTGTGGCCCGATCTGTGGGTTCGGGATAAGAATTGACCCACCGCGTCTCTCTACGCGGTTCGTATAAGAGGTGAATAACTTGGGACACCGTGACTTGATTTGCGTTTACCCTAAACTGTTGTAGCGATTTTCGTGCATAATAGTCTTACATAGCCTACAAAGGCTGATAGGAAGTAAAACACTATCCATCCATCCATCTGTGGAACGACTTTCTCGCACTCTCGTCCGACCCTCGGCCCCTTGGCCGGACCATAGATACTTATAGATCTATGGCCGGATGGCTGGAGGACGGAAAATCTGGTGTGATGGACGCTTAGGCAGCTGGCAGCCTTTCTCCCCCACCTCCCCAGGGACCACCATTAGACAAAGTGGTAGGGTCATAGCGTCAGGGACCAGTCGTCCTCCTGTCTGAATAAAGGGCTCACGTCGAACCTCCATGACAGTGCTTCGAGTTTACGTAACCTCATCGTCTCATGATTTGTGGGACTGAATCCACAAGCAGCATATTGAGAAAGAAGTTTCTTTTTGCGAAACATATGAGAGTTTGTGCATGCACACGTGCACCCTCTCTCACCCATAAAATCTGCTATGAGGTGCGTTTGATGCCTCATGTTATATACTACATGTAATGTGCGTGATTCTGTGAGTGTGTGTGTGTGTGTACATGCGTGCATGCGTGCGTGCGTTCGTATGTGCATGTGTGTGTGTGTGTGTGCGTGTGCGTGCGTGCATGCGTGCGTGTATGCATGTATATATATGTGTGTGTGTGTGTAAGAGAGGGAGGGAGAGAGGGAGGGAGGGAGGGAGGGAGGGAGGGAGGGAGGGAGGGAGGGAGAGAGAGAGAGAGAGAGAGAGAGAGAGAGAGAGAGAGAGAGAGAGAGAGAGAGAGAGAGAGAGAGAGAGAGAGAGAGAGAGAGATTGTGTCTTGAAGCTAGCACGTTTATATTTATGAGTGCGGTTCGTCTACTTGGCGTGGTCGGTTGTCTATATTGTCTATGCTTGTGAGTCTGCTCATGCATCTATGTCTGTCTTGGTGTATGTGTGTCTGTCTTGTGTGAGTGTGTGTGTGTGTGTATGTATATGTGTGTGTTAGTGTATATATATATGTATGTATATGTATGTGTGTGTGTGTGTGCGTGCGTGTTTGCGTGTGTGCCTCCATGTGTGTGTGTGTTTATAAACAAAAATACTTTTCTCTAGCTTCGCATGAGATTGTTGACGACGTCAAGTCTACACCCCAAAAGGGACCTTTTTCAATGACATTGACGTCCATTCATTAAACATGTCAAATTAAGGAGTGTTTGGCGGAGAACACGGCTACAAAATTCTTTGTCAAAAGTTAGAAGGGGGGGATAATACCATCGATTCCCAATCAACCAGTTTTGTGTTGTTGGTTGGCTTCTGTTTTGAAATTTCTACAAACGAGAGAGACAGCTGAAAGAAGAAAAAGCGAGCATTAGTACACAGCGCGAAGTGTATGTCAACATTGCACACACACAAAGCCAGCGACGTCGGGTACATATGTTCCAGAACAAGTTGTCTTTACGTTCGGGGAAAGCCAGATTTACTGAGGGGAAAGCCAGATTTACTGAGGGGAAAGCCAGATTTACTGAGGGGAAAGCCACATTTACTGAGGGGAAAGCCAGATTTACTGAGGGGAAAGCCAGATTTACTGAGGGGAAAGCCAGATTTACTGAGGGGAAAGCCAGATTTACTGAGGGGAAAGCCAGATTTACTGAGGGGAAAGCCACATTTACTGAGGGGAAAGCCAGATTTACTGAGGGGAAAGCCATGCTTTCTCGGCGTGTAGGTGAATGCGTTTGACCTGCATTGCGAATTGTACAATGTACCAGCTTTCACGAACTATTCATGCATTCAACATACAGCTTTAATAAATTAATGCTGTTCATGGCTTACATTTTCTTTGGATGGGTTGTTAGTATCCCCAAATACACCTTTTTATGTGCGAAGCGAGGACAGCGTCAGCCATTAAAATTGGCGACTAGTCGCCAGAACGCGAGATCTCGCGTTGCCGGGCATGTGAACCGGTCCGGACGGGGTAAAAAAATAGAGCCAGCCCTAGTCACAAGAACCGTGCCGGATTAGTCCACGGTTTCGATTTTTGACCAGATCGGCAGCAAAACCGGGGGACAACCAGTACGTGTGTAGGCGCCTTTACACCCGACCCCGGTTGGTGGACCGTGCCCGACGTGGGGGGTACAAGGGGGAACCTCTGCCCGACTGGTGGCGGTGCCCACGCCAACAGCCTGTCCCCCCTGACATCGGATGAGGAGTGACTGGAGAGAGAGAACGCCTTAATAGGGTCGTCTTTGGAAGGTGAGAGCGACGATGGAACGACCCAGGCGCATGTGCAGTGGTGTGGCAGACCCTGGCTCTGTGATCTGAGTAGAGGTTACCACAAGGAAACCAAAATCCTTATGTCGGGACTTGCCACCAGTTTCGTCTCTCTCCACCACACATTCTGAACACAGAGATATAGTATCTCTGACACAGGTTGGTCACGTGACTTCGGCTCCACATTCCAATGATTTTACCAATCAAAATTCAACATTATCAGAAGACCATTGAGAGTAAAAAGAGGCGATTCTATTTCATTCCAATTATTTATCCCGATAGATAAACACAAATTTGGTGTTCTAATAAAACTAATCTATGAGATTTTCAGGAAATCATTTGAGAACTACTTTCAGCGCGAACGTCGTCTAAAAGGTTGCAAGCTGCCTTGAGCACGTTCGATTGTGTATATAGTAATACATGCAATCTTTGGACCTACTATAAACGCAGCGAAAAGGATTCCTATGGCTCCGGGCTGGTTTCGTGAATCTATGGTTATACTCTCGCAAGTAAATGCTTTCTGGCCAGAACCTGTGGTCTAACTGCCTTCACACTGTTTGACGAGCTCCACACTTCGATCATTCGTGTATCGACTGATGGAGTCAGTAAGTGATTTAACCTACATTCCGTCTGTGTTGAACGTTAATCGAATGGAAGTTTCTTCTGTAGAAATCCGTCCGATTCTGAAGTTCGATATTATCGGATAGCTCAGAAGCAGTTTTTCTAAGTTTAATCCTTCTAAGCATACATTAAATTAATGATTCCTCATCAGTAAAAGCACTCAGCGGGTTTCTGTGTGTATCGGTCCAAATGATTATGCAGACGGGATTGGTTGCATTACT
>JAWQFJ010025178.1:0-42500 GCA_034096865.1 Theodoxus fluviatilis
TCCCTTGGTAGTTCCCTTCCCCCTTGGTAGTTCCCTTCTCCCCTTGGTAGTTCCCTTCCCCTTGGTAGTTCCCTTCCCCTTTGGTAGTTCCCTTCCCCTTGGTAGTTCCCTTCCCCTTTGGTAGTTCCCTTCCCCCTTGGTAGTTCCCTTCCCCCTTGGTAGTTCCCTTCCCCCTTGGTAGTTCCCTTCCCCTTTGGTAGTTCCCTTCCCCCTTGGTAGTTCCCTTCCCCTTTGGTAGTTCCCTTCCCCCTTGGTAGTTCCCTTTCCCCTTTGGTAGTTCCCTTCCCCCTTGGTAGTTCCCTTCCCCTTGGTAGTTCCCTTCCCCCTTGGTAGTTCCCTTCCCCTTTGGTAGTTCCCTTCCCCCCTTGGTAGTTCCCTTCCCCCTTGGTAGTTCCCTTCCCCCTTGGTAGTTCCCTTCCCCCTTGGTAGTTCCCTTCCCCCTTGGTAGTTCCCTTCCCCTTGGTAGTTCCCTTCCCCCTTGGTAGTTCCCTTTCCCCCCTTGGTAGTTCCCTTCCCCCTTGGTAGTTCCCTTCCCCCCTTGGTAGTTCCCTTCCCCCTTGGTAGTTCCCTTCCCCCTTGGTAGTTCCCTTCCCCCTTGGTAGTTCCCTTCCCCCTTGGTAGTTCCCTTCCCCCTTGGTAGTTCCCTTCCCCCTTGGTAGTTCCCTTCCCCCTTGGTAGTTCCCTTCCCCCTTGGTAGTTGAAAGTTCCCTTCCCCCTTGGTAGTTCCCTTCCCCCTTGATAGTTCCCTTCCCCCTTGGTAGTTCCCTTCCCCCTTGGTAGTTCCCTTCCCCCTTGGTAGTTCCCTTCCCCCTTGGTAGTTGAAAGTTCCCTTCCCCCTTGGTAGTTCCCTTCCCCCTTGGTAGTTCCCTTCCCCCTTGGTAGTTCCCTTCCCCCTTGGTAGTTCCCTTCTCCCTTGGTAGTTCCCTTCCCCCTTGGTAGTTCCCTTCCCCCTTGGTAGTTGAAAGTTCCCTTCCCCTTGGTAGTTCCCTTCTCCCTTGATAATTCCCTTCCCCCTTGGTAGTTCTCTTCCCCCTTGGTAGTTCCCTTCCCCCTTGGTAGTTCCCTTCCCCTTCATAGTTCCCTTCCCCCTTGGTAGTTCTCTTCCCCCTTGGTAGTTCCCTTCCCCCTTGGTAGTTCCCTTCCCCCTTGGTAGTTCCCTTCCCCCTTGGTAGTTCCCTTCCCCTTGGTAGTTCCCTTCCCCTTGGTAGTTCCCTTCCCCTTTGGTAGTTCCCTTCCCCCTTGGTAGTTCCCTTCCCCTTGGTAGTTCCCTTCCCCCTTGGTAGTTCCCTTCCCCTTGGTAGTTCCCTTCCCCCCTTGGTAGTTCCCTTCCCCCTTGGTAGTTCCCTTCCCCCTTCGTAGTTCCCTTCCCCTTGGTAGTTCCCTTCTCCCTTGGTAGTTCCCTTCCCCCTTGGTAGTTCCCTTCTCCTTCATAGTTCCTTTCCCCCTTGGTAGTTCCCTTCCCCCTGGTAGTTGTAAGTTCCCTTCCCCCTTGGTAGTTCCCTTCCCCTTGTAGTTCCCTTACCCCTTGGTAGTTCCCTTCCCCCTTGGTAGTTCCCTTCCCCCATGGTAGTTGAAGTTCCCTTCCCCCTTGATAGTTCCCTTCCCCCTTGGTAGTTCCCTTCCCCCATGGTGAAAGTTCCCTTCCCCCTTGGTAGTTCCCTTCCCCCTTGGTAGTTCCCTTCCCCTTGGTAGTTCCCTTCCCCCTTGGTAGTTCCCTTCCCCCTTGGTAGTTCCCTTCCCCCTTCATAGTTCCCTTCCCCTTGGTAGTTCCCTTCCCCCTTCGTAGTTCCCTTCCCCCTTGGTAGTTCCCTTCTCCCTTGGTAGTTCCCTTCCCCCTTGGTAGTTGAAAGTTCCCTTCCCCCTTGGTAGTTCCCTTCCCCCTTGGTAGTTCCCTTCCCCCTTGGTAGTTCCCTTCCCCCTGGTAGTTGAAGTTCCCTTCCCCCTTGGTAGTTCCCTTCCCCCTTGGTAGTTCCCTTCCCCCTTGGTAGTTCCCTTCCCCCTTGGTAGTTCCCTTCCCCCTTGGTAGTTCCCTTCCCCCTTCATAGTTCCCTTCCCCCTTGGTAGTTCCCTTCCCCCTTGGTAGTTCCCTTCCCCCTTCATAGTTCCCTTCCCCCTTTGAAGTTTCCCCCCCCCCCCCCCCCCCCAAGAACTCACTTCCTCTGGGTCGGGTTGGATTGAGATGTGCCACGTCTCCCGTCATGACTTGTGAAATGTCTACAACCTGGGATATGACGCCTTCATTTTGCTCAAATTCCAACCAACACGAACGACTCGGGTAATCAGTGGTTTTACATAGCCCTCGTAGGCTAATAGACTATAAAGCGTCATCCATCCATTCATCAATCCATCCATCAATCAATCAATCCACCTGTCCATCCATCCGCCTGTCTGTCTGGCCGGCCACCTACCGACCCACCCACCCACTCACCCACCCACTCACCCACCCACTCACCCACTCACCCACTCACCCATCCATCCATCCATCCATCCATCCATCCATCCATCCATCCATCCATCCATCCATCCATCCATCATCCAACCACCCACCCACCCATCCACCCATTCACCCACCCACCCACCAACCAATCCATCCGTCCATCCATCTGTCCATCCATCTGTCCATCCATCCATCCATCCATCCATTTATCTATCCATCCATCCATTCATTTACCCACCGAACCTTATTTCGTCGCTGTCTGCAAATCGAGTAATCTTATCGGAGCGGCAAAATACGTGCTGTCGTCTACTCAGTTGGATGTGCCTCAAACACTTCTCCTTTGATAACTTTGATTTTTTTTCTATTGGTTCTAGATGGAAGATGTTTATTGCAGACGCTTGTCAGATCAGTGTGGTGGGTTATAGCGAGAAATCTAAAAGTGGCCAAATATTGCTGTTGTATGGTTAATGTCAGATAGCGACGATTTATAATCTCGTCATTGACGGTTTGGCTTTTGATCTGTTCTGGCGACGTGTGCTTCCCTCCTTTCCTTGTGCAGCCTTTGTTACCTCTGGGTCTCTGTGCTGACCATTATGGGTAGGGTTTTGTGCTGTGAGCGCAGACACATTGTATTCAGGGAGCCGAGGGTTTGGTGTTCGGAGCCTGGTGTGCTGATCCAGTCATCGATGTATGATTTGTGCTTGCAGAGAGGCTTCCTCTTTTTGGTAGTCTCTCGGGGGTCGAAGAAGACAAATTGTCATCTTCTGTGGTGGGCACCCATGTAGCTTTAGAGACTGAAGTCCGACGCGCACAGGTGATTGCAGATGGGACGTGGAACGCCAGTTGTCAGAGCAGGGGTAGGGGCAGAGGCAGCTCTGTGTCTTCGCTCTCTTGCAGCAGCAAGGCGTTGACAGCGGTCTGCCTCAAAGTTGGCAGTGACTGTTTTGGTTAGGGCCCCCTTGGCAGTCTGGTGGATGGAAGATGACTGCTGACGAGACCTGTGCGTGAAAGAAATTCAAGTGGAACAGTCATTGCACGCAGACAGTCCCACTCTATCGGTCCAAGGGCACGAAAGACAGAAACGTCTGGAAAGCTCTTTCCTTGCATTGGATGACCGTGTCTTCATTCGCACTTCTTGAGCTTTGCTGAATCGCCTTAACAGCTGTTAAATCTTAGATATGTATTCCGCTTGATTTGCCAATTTGCCGATTTGCCGATTCAGTCTATGCTTGCTGGGATGAGCAAGTCCCGAACTCGTAGAGAATTGAGACCCGTCGGCCACTCTCACCTAGCAGCGGGATCCCGCATGCAGAGCTAATTATGAATATGTATGCAGTCTCCTGATGCCTTATATGGTACCATTGTCGCTCATTGCCGCTATGGGCCGCCATGGTACAGATCTTGGAAGATGGCTCTAAAGCAACTTTGTCCATGGCTCCAGCTGATAAAGAAACCATAGCATTAGCTTGCCATGTCTCTTTGCAAGGTTTCGACTCTGTGTGAAATTATCATCCCCTGTGCTGCTCATAGTACTTGCTTTTGGCTGTGCCCTTCCGCCCATCTCCTGTCCCTAATGACCCCTCGCTGTCATCCCTAGGCTGGACTGGATGCACAAGATGATGCGACCATCAGGACCCTTGATGTACGAGTGTGTGAGAAGGCGTGAACTCTTTTGTCTGGGTGTATGTATGTGTTATCCCTCTGTGTATGTTTGACCCTTATTTCTCTCTCTCTCTCTCTCTCTCTCTCTCTCTCTCTCTAGCTAGCTAGCTAGCTATCCTGTGTTATTATTTATTTATTTATTTATTTATTTATTTATTTATTTATTTATTTATTTATTTATGTATTTATTTATTACTGTGCTCATCTTTCTGCCTTCTTCTGGCTCTGTTTCTGCATCTGTTCGTTCACCGGAGTCTGTCTACCTGCCTGCTTACCTGGGTGTCTTTTTATTTGCATTTGTACCTGTGTGTGATGTGTGTGTGTGTGTGTGTGTGTGTGTGTGTGTGTGTGAGAGAGAGAGAGAGAGAGAGAGAGAGAGAGAGAGAGAGAGAGAGACAGACAGACAGACAGACAGACAGACAGACAGACAGACAGACAGACAGACAGACAGACAGAGACACCAAGACCGAGAGAGTAGTGTGTGTGTGTGTGTGTGTGAGAGAGAGAGAGAGAAAGAGAGAGAGAGAGAGAGAGAGAGAGAGAGAGAGAGAGAGAGAGAGAGACAGAGACAGACAGACAGACAGACAGACAGACAGACAGACAGACAGACAGACAGACAGACAGACAGACAGACAGACAGACAGAGACAGACAGACAGAGACACCGAGAGTAGTGTTGTGTAACTGCGCATGCGCATCTTTCCGTCCGTCTACCTGTCATTTCCCTTGCCTATCATTTTGCCTGCTTTCCTGTCCGCTTGTCTGTCTGTCTGCTGCAAGTCGTGTTGACTGCTAACTGATGTGTGAACATTGGAGTGTTTCTCTTCTATCCTGGTCTATATCCGTTCTTCCTGTCTTCTCATTTCGGACATTTCCTCCTCTTTGTCAAGCACGCATTTTACAAGATTTCTTTTTCCTCTTAATTACCAACCTTCACTATCTACTTGAACACTGCTGCATCTTCCTTAGATCTGAGGATACTCCACTTTATTAACCAGGCATCAGTAGTGAGAAGCTGGCAGTCTCTTTCACGGTCACCTCATACGCTTAACCTGCTTGATGCTCACTCGTTTTTCGTGTCCCGTGTATACTGAGCGTTGGTCTGGCTGAACCGGGCGCATCTTTTGCAAAGTGCTGAATTGGTCTCTGTTTATCAGCGCGCTCTTCAAAAGTGTTTGTGCCCACTCATCTCCACTCTGGGTCCTCTCTCCCACCCACCCCGCCCCCTCCACAGGTGCTAGTGGCAGGGATGCTTTGCTAATTGCCTACATCAATTTGTGGAGGAAAGACTTGCCTCACCTGGCCTTACGTGTGTGTGTGTGTGTGTGTGTGTGTGTGTGTGTGTGTGTGTGTGTGTGTTTGTGTGTGTGTGTGTGTTTTCAGTGTGTGTTTTCAGTGTTTGTGTGCGTGCGTACATGCGTGCGTGTGTGTGTGTGTGTGTGTGTGTGTGTGTGTGTTCGGTTGGGTGTGGTTGGATGTGTATGTATGAGTGCATGCATGTGTTCACTACGCTATTTTTGCATGCTCTGTTCATTTGCTTTTCTGCCCGTCCTTGTGCATTTGTGTGTGTGTGCGCGCGTGTGCTTGTGTGTTCTGTTGGGTGTGGATGGATGTGTGTGTGTGTGAATGTGTGCATGTGTTTACTGTGCTGTTTGTGCACGCTCAGTACGTCTGCTTTTCTGCCTGCCCTTGTTTATTTATGTGTGCGTTCATGTGTGTTTGTGTATATGTATGTATGTGTCTGTGCGTGTGTGCAGGTGTGTTCGGTGTGTGTGTGTTTGATGTGTTCGGGGTGGGTATGTGTGTGCGCGCGAGTTTGTGCGTGTGCGTGCTTGCATGCATACATTATGCTATATGTGTGCGCTCTCTGTCTGCTTTCCAACCCGCTCATTTGCATTTACATACACGTGTGTGCGCGCAGGGTATGTGGAGTACATACACACTCACAGACAGACAGAGAGAGACAGACAGAGAGAGACAGACAGACAGACAGACAGACAGACAGACAGAGCGAAAGGGGGGTTGGGGGGGGGGCCTGTTGATAGGGGTGGGGAAAAAAGAGGGGTGATAACTGTGCTGCTGCCTTTGTCTTTGCTTTGTCCGAAGTGATGGATGGCCCACCCACCACTGTTTTGGCTGTAGATGGCATCTTTTCATAGGCCCGTTCCACAACAACAACATTCTTTGGTTCTTGTCCTCCTTCTCACTGTCTTCCTCAGTAGGTCGCCATGTCCTCTCAGAAATGCCGAAGTTGTTCTCTTGCCAGCTTTTGCTGAAGTGTATGAAAAGCTCCCTCGAGATCTGTGGGTAAGCTGTCAATGCCGGCACAGTAATGGTGGTGGTTGTTGTCTGGCAGTCCATCACAGGCGTCTTACGTCCTTTTGGTACTCTCCTCTCGTGTAGGTCGGGATTGCCTCCCGGAAATCGGAAAGTAGAGTACACAGTGTCTAATGGAGGTGACACCGTGTTTGTTTCCTGTGATGGTCGAAGCTAGGGTTGTTTTTTGAAGTGCAGGTAGAAGTAAACATGTTTTTGTTTACAGAGAATCAGTCTCACCCGTTTTGTTTACTCATAATTCATGTTTTGATGTGATAAACATATCTGACATTGATTGCACGTCAAACTTAATCACCTCAAGCCGGCATTTTGTTAAAACTGAATTTACAATGTGAGATTAATTCCAGTCTTAAATTAGTATGCTTTATACAATTTCTTTTTAATTAAGAAGTCACATATACTTAGAATGGCACAAAGCTTTGATGGTTTGAACTAATTTTTTAAAATGTGGAGTAAATGCAGGTTCTTGTTTAATGTACTGCATTGTAAATCGTGTGGCCCAGAACGAAATGTCCACTCAAGTAAGCCATTTCTGGGGACGTTAGTATCTGACAGCTGTTGATAGGCGAGACCCAATCAGAGTATGTCAAAACAAGAAAACAAAAACCACGCACTGAAGAAGTGCAGAGGCCTCGACAACGCGGCAAGTGATGCTTCATCCAGTTTGGTCACCAGCAAGACCTCTGGCAGTCTGGGAGGAAAGGATGAACAAGGCCTCTGGCAGTCTGGGAGGAAAGGATGAACAAGGCCTCTGGCAGTCTGGGAGGAAAGGATGAACAAGGCCTCTGACTTTCATTGTGGGAATGCCTTCCACCTTCGTCTCCTTTGGCTCAGAGGTGTCGACTGGTACGTTTATACGCCTTGTCCGAAAGGGATAAGAAGGTACGTTTATACGCCTTGTCCAAAAGGGATAAGAATCTTGACGCTGTTCTTGTTTTATTAAGTTAGCCCAGCGTTCCTGTGGAAGGTACACTGACATCCGTATGCCTTGTAGAGTCCAAAATCTGTTAGTTATTGTTTTACGTGGTTTTTTCCCCTCACTTTTTTAATATATTCAGACATCCGCAACGGTATGCACATTATTATTTTTTGTTGTTGAATTTGTTGTTGTTTTTATCGCCGTCTTAGTGTATTCGATACAAATTTTCTTCTTAACGAGGTTGCAAGTCGCATTTATGTGAAGCACTGCAGGGATCTGTATTAGGTCGTGGCTGGTGGTGGGGTGTCTTGCTGGCTACGAAATCGTGGATACCTGAATCGGAAACTGAAACCATGGCATTTTCTCTTTAAATAATTGAATACATTGTAGTTATATATTTATCTATTTGTTTTAGTTTCCCTTTCCATCAAGGGAAAAAAGGGGCGGCATGAATTGGTAACGGGCATGAGCCTCAGTGAAAACCAGTTCGATAGAGCGAGTACCTAGGGTCTTCAGTGCGAGTACCTAGGGTCTTCAGTGCGAGTACCTAGGGTCTTCAGTGCGAGTACCTAGGGTCTTCAGTGCGAGTACCTAGGGTCTTCAGTGCGAGTACCTAGGGTCTTCAGTGCGAGTACCTAGGGTCTTCAGTGCGAGTACCTAGGGTCTTCAGTGCGAGTACCTAGGGTCTTCAGTGCGAGTACCTAGGGTCTTCAGTGCGAATACCTAGGGTCTTCAGTGCGAGTACCTAGGGTCTTCAGTGCGAGTATCTAGGGTCTTCAGAGCGAGTACCTAGGGTCTTCAGTGCGAGCACCTAGGGTCTTCAGTGCGCCAGCACCATCGAGTGCAGTACGGCAGACAAGAGGGCCATCCTAGAATTGTACATGCACCGAATTCTTCTCTCCCGACTTTCAACCCGTTTGACTTTTCCCCAGGAATGTGGAGCCCACTCAAGTACGCATTTAACTTTGTGAACTTCCCCTCCCCAGCCAAAAGAATATACGAACTCGAATGAACCAGCGCAGCCCGGGTTTCACGTGTGCTCTGTAGCGGGCCCTGCTATTAAAACTTGTTTCCTGAGGGAGAGAGATGTTTTGGGGAGGGAGAGCGCCTGCCTACAGAACAAACAGCAATTCCATCAAGCGCGGGAAAGGGGGGATGAAGGAAAACAAGCAGCCAGGGCGGGAGAGGAGGGGGGGGGGGGCAGACTCAGACCCGGGGGAGGGGGGGGGGGGTCAGAGAGGAAGGGAGTGAGACTGGAGGAGAGGAAGGTAGAGGGACTAGAGAAGGGTGGAGGGGGCAAGGGGAGGAGGGAAAGGGGACTTTGAGAGGAGGGGAGGGTGTCGGGGTAGGGGAGGGGGCGGGGTGGGTGGGTGGGGAACCTGACTGGGGCTTTGTGCAGGAGCCAGGCGCCTCCCCCAACAAAAACAAGGCTGTTGCTAGGGATTGTTTGTGACGCGCGGGATGCTGGCCAGGCACTGCTGCTGGGAAGGATAAGCAAAGGGGGCACAGAGGAGAGACACGGAAAGAAGGGGGGTGGGGACAGGGGGTTGGGGTTGGAAGACGGTTGAAGGAGTGGTTAGGTTGGGGTAGAAATGAAGAGCCAGTGTGGGAGTAGTGGTTGATTAATATGGATTGGTTGGGATGATCTGAAGATGAAGGGGCGCTAGGTCAGGAAGATCTGGGATGAAGGAATGGGTAGGTTGGGGGTGAAAATGAGAAATTGGGTCAATGAGTGAGTTGGGATCAATATGGAGATGGCGAGATGAGCAAGTTGGGATGAGGGTGAAGTGGCGCCTTTAAAAGGACGAATCAATGGGTAGGTTGGGATGGGGTGGAGTGGATAGGTTGGAATGGAGATGAGTGGGTAGGTTCGGATGGAGCTGAAGCGAGTTGAATGTAGGTGTGGACGAGTTGGGATTGGAAAGAAGGGATGCTGACATGGGTAGCATGGGGGCGAAGGAACGGGATTAGAGATTACGAGTGGTTAGCTAGAGATGGATATAAAGTGCTGGTTTGGGTAAATTTCAGGTAACGGATGGAATGGATATGTGGAGATGAGGATGGAGTTTGCTGTGATGAGGCAATGGATGAGCAAGTTGGGATGGGGCTATAGGGGTGCCGAGTTGGATAGAACAGGAATGGAAGAGATGAGCATGAAGGCCTACTTGGGAGGCCAGTGATGGGATAAGGTTCCAGAGATGGGAGCTAGGAGAGTGTTTTGGATGAAAGGAAGAGTGGTTTGGGAAAGGAGTAGGTGGATCGAATGATTAAGGAAGATAAGAAGATGTGTCGAGATGATTTAGACTGATTGTTTAGTCTTTGAAACCTATGCCTTTTTGGTTGTTAGACATATGAGAGAGAGAGAGAGAGAGAGAGAGAGAGAGAGAGAGAGAGAGAGAGAGAGAGAGAGAGATCTGATTTTCTGATAAACAGGTTGAAAGAGATAGAGAAAGAGGAAAAACTGCACCAGGCCAAAACTTTATGATTGTGATCACGGATTTCCACTCCTTGGAGCTGGGGTGATCTCGCTGCCAGGACTGGGGACTGCAAACCCCTGCAGGCCCAGGCAGAATGCCCCGTCGTGGCGGTTCTCTCCCTCCCCTCCTGCCATTTGCTCCCTACTTGCAAGTGGCCGGCCTTGCTGGTTGTATCAATAAACATGCAGCCCCAGTCTTGGGCCGGCCATGTTGTTTTTCTGTTAATGCTAAACTGCACAGGATGTTTACCCTGGAGCCCTTGTTTACAGGGAGCTGGGTGTGTTGTTTAGGCCCGGTAACACGAGACTCGGGAATAAACACCAGGCTCTGACCCGATAAAAAGAAGTGTAGAACTGTCCCCGGCCCTGCTCTCCAAGTATGGGCATATCTGTGTAATTGGCAATGATTACTCATGTATGTACACAGCCCTGCTTGAGCAAATAGGAAGCCTGGAAGCACCTGAGGCGACCTCTAGTGTGCTCTTGCTGGCTGGCAGTAGAATAAGCTGGGTCCGCTTGCTTTCCCAGTTGATGAGTGGAGCGGTTGAAAGGAAAAAAACACGTTGTGCTTGGATTGGATTGTTGGGTAGGGTGGAGGTGGAGAGGGTGGAGGCGAAAGCGGTTGTAAGAGTTTTCCTTTGTCCTCCCCCCAGCCATTGTGAGCTGTCCAGAATGTTTCGACAAGGTGCTGGGAAAAAGAGCCAGCTCCTCCTTGGTGCATTCGGTGCAAGAGTTAAAAAAAAGATACAACTCTACCTTTTCCCTGTCGTGTTTAAAGTTCTTGAGAGACTCGTCATCAGTAGCTGCATTTGCAACAGAAACAGTAGTGTGTCCTCAGAGGACCTACGGGGAGATTGATGAGGAGAGATTAACGGAACTCTCACACGTCTGGAAAAAAGAAAGTTAGACAAATTACAATATTTTTATCTGATACAAAATGAGTCACCTTTGCGATATAGCTAGAGCGAGAAATTTATTGATGCGCACCGTGGCGCTTGAAACTTGACGAGGCCAACTAGGGCGCGTTCGTCTCGCTCTGTTGCAGGAGCATCCAGTCGTGACAGGTGATCTGATTTAGGCCCGCGTATGACCGGAATAACGGCGGAGCGTGTCCACATCCAATGTCTTTTGCATCATTTCCGAATGAAGCACTTTTATAGGAGAGACTGTATTTTTGTGTTTTATTCTTGACAAACATGAAATATTCATTGCTCCTTCCCCCCCCCCCCCCCTTCCCCTCCTTCTCCCCCCCCCCCCCCCCCCCCCCCCCCCCCCCCCCCCCACGGCGCTGACCTAGTGAGACAGAAGGCGCACGCAAGGACAACAATGAAGTGGGGCAACTTGGGTCCCGGGCGACAGATCTTGCCTCGAGACGGACTGGCTGGCGGGCCGTATTCAAATGGCAATCCTCTTCTTGCTGTTTCCTCCAAGGGGGATGCGTAGTATTATTTATGCGCTTCCGCGGGATAGTTTATTTATCTGTCTGCAGCGCGTCATGCAAGGCGTTTCACAGCTTCTCGTCAGCGGCTGATGACAAGGAACTGTCGCCGATCGCTCATCTAGGCGGCGAACCCCCTGACCCTGTTTCGCGGCACTATTTCTCCCTTGCGTTTTGTGGGCTAATAATAAAGTTGCTGGAAGTGCGGGGAACAGCCGACAGTGATGGATGGGCTAGACTCTCGGAGTAACCTCCCTTAGTTGGCAGAATTTATTTTTTTTTGGTCTCCCCGTGCAGCGAGCGAGACGGTCGACTGCCTTACACAGCATGTTTTGTGTCTTCCCAGCTTCCTGTTGCCTCGACCTCGAGGGCTTTTTAATGCCTGATGTTGCCCACTTTTCATGAACGGCTGACACAGCTTTCAAAGGCCACGGTGTTTGTTTTTGAATAGGTGCACAGCTGAGGGTGAGGTGTGTGTGTGTGTGTGTGTGTGTGTGTGTGTGTGTGTGTGTGTGTGTGTCTGAGTGTTTTGTTGTGTTTACGGTTTTTTATTGCTGACTGAAGGTTTTTTTTTCAATCCCCCCCCCAAAGGAAGGAAGAAATCAACGGTAATGAATGACTTGTGTACTATCCCATCTTCCCTGCCTTATGAGCACGAATAGAATAAGTTCAAAGGTTCCTCTTTTCTTTTCTTTTTCTCCAGCAAAAGAGTGATTTTTGTTCAATCTAACCTCTTCTTATTAATTTTTTTAAAATTCAGGTTGACCTACCAACACACACACGCACACGCACACACACACACACACACACACACACACACACTTTTTTGTGTGGCGATGTTGTTTTTTGGTCAAATGAAAAAACAGCCTTCCCCCCTAGTGATGATTTCAAAGCAATGTTTACTGGAAAAATGATTAGATTTAGAAATGTATGTATTGTTGGATTTGGTAACAAATTCCCACCCCTACCACCATCCCCCAAATGTAAAAAAAAATTAAATACGGAAAATAAGGAAATAACGTTGTCATTTGATCAGATTATAGTAGGCTTTTACTATTGAAAAAAGATGTGTTAATCAGTGCATAGTTGTATGTGTTTGTTTTCGTGAAAAAGATGGTACTGATAAATCGGGAAAAGTTAAAGTTGTTTGATTGTGCCTAATAGCATTAGTCAAAGCAGGATGAAAACATCAATGGCAATTTAATTCATTTTCTGTTACCCATAGACCTATGCCCTGCACCAGGATGTATTTGTGACCCGTTTTCACATACTTTGTCTTAACTCACAATAATTATATTTTGAGATATTTGTCTTTTCAAAATCTGCAAAAATATATCTTTCATTTGATATGAAAATCAAACTTCTACTCCAAAAAGTGAACAAGTTATGCTCACTCAAAGTGAGGTGGTATGATAACGGCTATTTTGATAAATCAAGGGTCTAAGATTTAATAACTTTATCTAAAATATTTCCTTAGCATCAGTTAACAATTTGGCAGTTTGATAGAGAAATATATTTCTGAACATCAGTTCAGTTCAGTCTCTTAACCCTGAGATGGGTTGTTGAGGCACCACTGATGACTTTTGGACAATCTTCCTCCATTGATCTCTATCTTCTGTGGCTCGCTGTGAGTCAGCAAAGGTCAAGCC
Organism: Theodoxus fluviatilis; assembly: GCA_034096865.1. Taxonomy (NCBI): domain Eukaryota; kingdom Metazoa; phylum Mollusca; class Gastropoda; order Cycloneritida; family Neritidae; genus Theodoxus; species Theodoxus fluviatilis. Next base: position 12,918 of record JAWQFJ010025178.1, read on the forward strand.
TGTCCACTCTTTGATGTTGTTTTCCCACCTCTTTCTCTGCCTGCTTTCTCCCACCGTGACCTGGTACGGTACCTTGCAGGATGATCTTGGCCAGCCCACTGCCTCTTGACACGTGACCGTACCACTTCAGCTTTATGCTTTTCACGATTGAGAGCAGGTCTTTCTGAACATAGAATGATTAAATAAACGGAAAGTTATTTGATCTTGACAACAAATGATTGTGATTTTTCAACTAAATAACAGAAGAAGAGAATGTATGATATTTGTTAATGGGTAGGTGCAACAAAGTGCAATTTTGGTTGTTTTTTAAGCTTAAAATAAACTTTCCAACATTCGATTGTGAAATTTAAGTGCATGTTGGATTCAGATTTGCCAAAACGTCAAAATGCCCAAAATCCACCCTCATCACCTTTGTCAGCCTCAACTGCGTTTTTGCTCCATGCGAGTTAAGACATAGTGCATGAAAACGGGTCACATTTGACATGTCATACATTCCCTGTTAAGCATCCCTAAATTGGAAGGCAAACCAGACCTTGGCCATTGCCAACCAGACCTTCCCAGACTAAGAAGGCAAGCTTGCAAATCCCAGGAAGAATGACATTGCCATGAGGAGTGGAGGGCAGAATTCTGGACAGAAATAATCAGTATGCAGCTCTTGAGCTGGTACAGCCATTCAAGGCACTTGAGTCATAAACCTCGGTCACTGTCTTTCCTTCCTTGCCATGCCAGACAGGTTCAAGAGGCTTTTTTTAAAATGGAAGGGAAGGTTTGATTTAAACATTTTGAAATTTAAACTTGTGGAGACTTTTAGATATGCCTTTACTTAGTATGGTAGCATGGAGAAATCAATGCAAATGAGTGTAAAAGACATACAGTGTGCTTAATAAAGAGTTTTTCACTTCACAAGGTCCACACTGTACTGCAAGCTCCAGAAATAGAATCTCCAGTTATTATTGTAATTCTTTCCAGTGTGTTGAGTTAGAACTATGGCAGACAATTCAGATCCAACAGTGTGTTCAAACTAACCTAGAAGATTGAGCCACACATACCACAACAAACTTGTCACTAAATGCCATAGCCACCCCAAAATCATCATTGTGTGTATCCTTTACAGACATATCATTTATGTATCATTTTCAGGTTCCTTCAACCACTCCCCAGGCTACAAGATGGGGGACAAGGCAGGCATGGATGGGGGAACGGCAGCAGGGGAGGAGGCCAACAGCTCTCCACTCTACAGACATGGTGTGTGTCGATGGCCTGGCTGTGATGTAAAGTTCAACGATCACCATGCTTTCCTCAAGTAAGCCCATTTGGACTTGCATGAATGTGGGGGGGGGGGGGGGGGGGGGGGAGAGAGAGAGGGGGGGGGGGGGAGAGGGAGGGAGGGATCCAGAGACCGACCAGACCACACCAAACCACACCAGACCGACCACACCAGACCAACCAGACCAGACCAGACCACACCAGACCAGACCAGACCACACCAGACCTGACCTGACCTGACCAGACCAGACCAGACCAGACCAGACGACCAGACCGACCGACACAGAGACCAGATCAGACAGACAGACCACACCAGACTAGACCAGACCCCACCAGACCAGACCAGATGGACAGACCAGACCGGCAGACCAGACCAGCAGACCAGACCGGCAGACCAGACCGACAGACCAGACCGGCAGACCAGACAGACAGACCAGACAGACAGACAGACCAGAGAGACAGACCAGACAGACAGACAGACAGATGGACAGACAGACAGACAGACAGACAAAAGATTGACTAAGAATGAGATTTTAGGTATTGTGATGATCAGCTTATACACACACAAACACACCTCCTGACACCCACACACCACACTAGCGGGTTTATCATGTTTATGTCCTGTGTAGGATTGATTGCCAGTGACTTATAGTTATAGGGGGAAAACTCGCAAGCGATGAGTCACAGTCAAGAATTTTGGTGAGCATAGTCACTGATTGTCCTCTCAGAAGGGGTTTACTCCGTGTATGGCAGCATGTTTACACTTCATTGTCCAGCCTCATGAAAATTCACTATGTTTCCAATACTTCATTATTTATTAATATTAGATGCTATCAATGTTTTTTAACCTCTGATTGCACCTGAATGATTGCAAGATTTCAAAAAGGAGCTTGGCTGCTCAAGTGACAATCAAAGCATTTATTTGGTGATTGTATTATATAAACAGTAAACACATTCCTTTGATACAGATGTTTTATCAGAGAGGAGAAACTTGGCAACGTCTCTTCTCAATTCCACCTCTAATGTTTGCTTAGTTATGGCACCATTATTTTGTCTGGTGAAGTTGGTGTGTATCAATTTCTTTCATGTCCAAAATCACCCACGTCTGCATGTCCTCCACATTGAACGTCATGTTTATCATTTGAGGCTTGTCCAACAGTAAATTTATAATTTTTGTGCTGATGGTTATGAAGTATTGGGCAGTTTCAGCTCTGTATTATGGGTGAGAAGTCGAAAACTACAACTGTCACCACTTTCTCTACCAACTGCTTTTGCAGGCACTTAAACTCAGCACATCAGCTGGATGACAGGAGCACTGCGCAGTGCCGGGTACAGCTGCAGGTGGTCAGCCAGCTGGAGATTCAGGTGAGTTTAGCTGTCCTTGTTACTACCTTTAGGAAAAAGTCAGATTGTTCCGTGGGAGACAGAAGAAAGTTTTCAAACCAAAAAGCAGGGACCAAACCTGTGATCCTTAAGTTAGTGTTCTGTGATAGCTGTATGGAATGAATGAGCTAGTCTGTAAGTTTTAAGACAAAGGATCCACAACAGTGTTTATTTTACTATATTGGGTAATACATATGGCTACAGCTCCCAGTATATTGAAAATTGAAATGACATATTTCCTTTTCATCAACCACTCATTCATTCTTTCAACTGTTGTCCCAAATGACATTAATATCCTTTATATGGATCTCTCATTCTCTCAACTGTCATCTCACGTCCTATAGCAGTGCTTTAAAGTAATGTTATGCCACCTTTTGATAGACATATACAAGGTGTCTGTATATGACCGCAGCTGGCCAAGGAGCGGGAACTTCTGCAAGCCATGATGCAGCATCTGCACATGAAGCCACAGCCGGCACCTCTCCAGCCCCCACCAGTACCCCCCCAGCCCCACTCTGCTCCCCACACCCCTAGGCAGGTGTCGCCCCCCTCGCCAGCTATCCCGGAGTCCTCTCAGGACCTGGTCAGTATTGAGCAAGATCTTGGACTCGTGGTCAGTGCTGCAGTGCTGGGCTCTCTCTCTCTCTCTCTGTGCCTTGTGCTTGCTATGTCCTTGTAGGGATAGTTTCTTTGGTGATTGACCTTTCCCGATAAACCGGTGAATTTGGGCAGTGTGCACCTGATCGGTGAACTCCATTGGTTTTTTTCAAGGTTTGAGCCTAAATACAAAGGTATTGTAATGTTATGTTAGTACAATTAGATCATTTCAAAGAGAAGTGCCTAAGAATGTTTCCATCTGAAATTACTATAAGTTCATACCAGACAGTTGAAAAAAAGGGGGTGTATCACAGGCAATGCTGTTGATGAGCCAATCCATTGCTTCCTACTAAACTGCTGTGGCATGCATGCTCAGATTTGGAAGTTCAGCCACCTCCCTGTGGTTAATGTGTTAGCTGTGAGCTGGCGCTTGTTGAACCTGTTCACCTAAAATGGAGCATGTCAGCTCCAGTAGTATCCTAAGTAAATCACCCTATGACTTCCTTGAATATAATTTGTTTGATAAATGAAGCTTGGCTGTTCTGTGTTGTGGAGACAGTAGTTCAAAGAAAGACATTATTTAAGCTTGACATTTTCCATTCAAAGACAAATGGTTTTTGCTCTCGAAGTCATACTGCTATACAGCTAGAACCAAGATGATGAGAGCAGATTTAGTACCAGGAAGAGCAGGCAGCAGTCAGAGCAAAAGCTGATTGTAGGAATGTTGGTGGTTGGAGCAGTCATGACATCAGTGATGAGTTGTGGCAACACTAGCACATCATTCACCAAGGATAGTTTGCAGCAGTGCTAACAGAGGCGGATTTCCCTGACTATGGTTATGCCATCCAAAACAATCTAAAGGGCATTTCCAGTGTGATTTTAAAGTAATCACTGTAATCACACAGGAGTTTATATTCACATTGGGATGTAAAGGCAGACAGTGTCTGGTATGGGAGACATATTTATTACAAGAAGTGACTGACTCGATATTGCTTATGATTACAGCAATCACTTTAAAAAAAGACCAGAAGTGCCGTTTACATTGCTTTGGATTGCATATAGTAGAAAGAGCTGGTGGCAGAATGAGCAGACATGATAATTATAGTAGAGAGAGCTGGTGGCAGATTGAGCAGACATGATAATTATAGTAGAGCTGGTGGCAGATTGAGCAGACATGATAATTATAGTAGAGCTGGTGGCAGAATGAGCAGACATGATAATTATAGTAGAGAGAGTTGGTGGCAGACATGATTTAGTAGAGAGAGCTGTTGGCAGAATGAGCAGACATGATATAGTAGAGAGAGCTGTTGGCAGAATGAGCAGACATGATAATTATAGAAGATAGAGCTGGTGGCAGAATGAGCAGACATGATAATTATAGTAGAGAGAGCTGATGGCAGAATGAGCAGACTCGATATCAAGACAACAGTTGCTGTTCTGCTTGCAGACATCACCACTGCTGGGGAAGCATATGAAGCTTCCCACCACAACACCCCTGACCCCTGTCTCCTTGGTGACTGCCCCTATGGTGTCCATCCCCTCCCTCCCCTCTACCCCCACCTCCCAACCCCCTTCCCTCATCCAGACCCTGCCCATTTCCCAGCAGACACCTCCCAGCACTGGGCCCATGCGGCGCCGAGTCTCAGACAAGTGCAATCTGCCCATTTCCACAGGTGAGTATTAGCATACAGGTAATAGTTTGCATTTCTGCTGCTGTCCATCAGTAGTTTGTAGTAAAAGAAGAAACAATATACAAGAAGCCATGTTGTAGAGGGATATTCTAATAAAAAATTATGGTCAAGGACCTGTCATGGGATATTCAGTCTGTATAAAGAAATCACTGCTGGATGAGTTGCACATGCATTTGACTGCTACTCATGACTTGGTGACTTTTAGGAAACCACTCATGCTGGCATGGCCGAAGTGTTTCAGCAAATCCTAATGTCATTTGTGTGTATTTGATTTTATCACATGCCTTGCTTTGTGAACGGGATGATTTAAACTTATTTGATCAAATTTTTTTATGAAATTCTACCTCGTCATCTATAAAATCATATGAATATTTGTGTGTGTTTTTTTTAAATTTCATTTTTATGCTTTTTGAAATGTGAAACGTGTAGTTTTGAAAACTGCATCACTTTTTGTTGCATAACAGAAATCCAAAGAAATAGAGAGTTTTACAAGACAACAGATGTGAGACCCCCCTTCACCTATGCGTCGTTGATACGACAGGTGAGTTGCTGATTGATGTAACACATGCTATCTTCTCCATTCTCCTCAAGTATATCAGTGACAATTGCAGATGCAAGCGTTGTAACATTTTGTTTTACACTTTATTCACAGTGACCAATCAGGAAACTCTTCAGGTCAATGAACCACACAAGTCACGACAAAAAATTTCCACAAAGTAGACATGATCTCCGTAACTGATGCAAGTAGGTGTGAAGTTTATGTGTGAATAGTTGTGAAATGTTGCTTGTTCCAGGCAATCATTGAATCTCCACATCGGCAGCTGACACTGAACGAGATCTATCAGTGGTTCCAGAATACATTTGCATATTTCAGAAGAAATGAGGCCACATGGAAGGTAAATACAACTGATTTTCTTTTGTTCCTTTCTGTTTGAATTTGTTGAGAATCTTGAGCAAAGGACATGATATCCTGAAATGGAAATGTACTTGCAATTTGCTGGTAAGAGCCGAATATACTTTGATAATTATATCTTCTTGCAGTTAACATGCAATATTGATACATTTTTACTTGTTAATTGCAAAATAGTGTTCTCCATTTTTCAATCAAGAATAGTGTACTAGAAGTGTGTCTGCATTCAGTAAAGAAATAAGTATTATGTGGAGAAAGACATTTTGAAATACAATGGTAAACTTGAATTGCTACAGATATTTTAGTCTTGGTTTGCCTTCAATTTTGCCACATGTATTTGAATACTGCATTTATATTGGACATAGTTTCAGGCATAGAGTATTTCTGGGGTATAATGAAGGACAGGAATAGCCTTAGTACATAAGCTCTGTTTTGATAAACTGTCAAGCTCTAAATATGGAAATTAATGCATGAAAATAGATATTTTCAGAGATGCAACATAGTGAAGGCTATTTTGAAAGGGCTTTTCTCAGAGACACGAACAGTAGCAAGTATGGAATGCGACTGGCTAACGAAGCTCTTAGAATTAAACCATTGATAGATTTCTCATCCTTTCCATTTTTATTTCTTTAGTTTAGCTGATTATCATGTATATACTTGGAATGATTGTTAACCACTAGATTCATTAAATAGATTTTTTATTTATGTTTTCCCCCAAAGATCTAAAATTTGGGATTTTATTTTATGAATTTCGAGTGTTTAGATCACCCTTTCTTTCCCCCTCCCCGAAATTAATGTTGTAGATTTTTAGACAGGTGTAGAAAAAAATCAAACCACTGAAGTCAATAACAGGCTTGCCACACCTTGCATAACAACATGCATGGTCATTTAGATGGAACTGAGCATCATTGTGTATTCTAGTATTTGTGGCCAATTCTACAAAAAAAGTATGCATTTATCATGATTGACAGTAAAGGGTTAGCTTTAAAATTGTGACTTTAATGAGTTTTACATTGCTGCTATTTTCCTTTCTTCTTAATGATTTTCTTAAATTTGTTTGATGTAAAGTGTTGACAGTAATGCCTGAAAATAATGCAACTTTGTCATGTCTGGTGTCCTATACTCCATCAATTCTTTGGTGATATTGCATGTTTTGTGGAGTTGGCCATGTATTCATATTATGTCCCATCCTGTTTTTAATTTTCTGTAGATCATGTAGTAAAGTGATTTCTTTGTGTTTCTGTGTAGAATGCTGTTCGCCACAACCTTAGTCTTCACAAATGTTTTATGCGAGTTGAGAATGTTAAGGGAGCAGTATGGACAGTGGACGAGATAGAATTCTACAAACGAAGACCACAAAAAATGAGCAGCGGGTATGTTTTTCTCATATGACTCTTGTTTGTGATATATTTGTCCAAGATGCAAAAGCACTCATCATTTCTCACCTTTGAAGATATTGTCTTTTTCTCTCTCCTCCCCTGTTTTTTTAATAAGAAGTTTTATAGTTTAGTGATCAGTTTGATCACATTCTTTCCATGTATGTAATAAGCAATTCCTGATTTAATTTTTAAGATTCTCCAAACAATTTCATTTGAGAAATGATGGGTGTTTGTGCAGGTTTGGTTTTTTCCCTAATCTTGCAGTTTTTCTTTTTGCTGCTAACAAATTATCAATCCTCTTTTTCTTCCCACTCTGTTGCTGCACAGAATGCTATTCGCACCAACTTGTCCCTGCATAAATGCTTTGTAAGATATGAGGATGATTTTGGATCCTTTTGGATGGTGGATGACTTTGAGTTTATAAGGCGACGCCATTTGACCAGAGGACGACCCAGAAAATATGAAACTGAGTCAGCACAGTAAGCACTCTTTATCTCTGTAACTTGCTTCAGTAGATCTAGTGCTGTAACATCTGTCGTAGGTAGACCCAGATAGGCAAAGCCTTGCGCAGACAAATTCACCTCCCAGCGTTGGCAACCTGGGAAGATCTCATAAGTATAGAACGCTGTAGAAAATCATCTTTTGGTAGTCTCTGTTGTTGACAAGTTGCCCTAGTGTGAATATGAGTTTCATTCAGTGGGAGAAAAAAAGACTCCTTGAAAAACTGGAACCTCCTGAAGTTACTGTGATGACGTGAACATTTGCAGCAGTTGGAATTAATGAGAAAACATCTTGCCTGAGAAAAAAACTTGCTTCTGGTGACAGTAATTTCCTTTTTCTTTGGCTCCATGGTTCCTTAAAAGCTTTCTCTGCTTCTGTTGTCTTGGTTGGTTTTGGTCATCCTGATATCCATCCAGAGCTGCCTCATGTTTGGATCTGGTCCATTGTGTTTTTGAAACTGTCTTACATGTGTGTTTCTCCTGTACTTGCTTCTGCCTAAATACATGTATTGATGTAATATTTTTAATCACTTATTCTGTTTGCACAATCATTATTTTTTTTAAATTTGTGTATCATTCATTCCTCTTGCTTCATGTTAAAAAAATAATTGTCTGTAATACTTGATTAAATGATAACTGTTCATACATTTCTTTTCAAAAGTGTACCTGCCGTTATAAATAAATTCTCTCTCTCTCTCTCTCTCTCTCTCTCTCTCTCTCTCTCTCTCTCTCTCTCTCTCTCTCTCTCTCTCTCTCTCTCTCTCTCTCTCTCTCTCTCTCTCTCTCTCTCTCTCTCTCTCTATCTCTCTCTCTCTCTATATCTCTCTCTCTCTCTCTCTCTCTCTCTCTCTCTCTCTCTCTCTCTGTATGCTGCATTACACATTTATATATTTTTTTCTTTGAGGTTTGCATATCCATCTCTGCTACTTCTGCTCACTCCGCTGTTCATAGAGACTACATGAGTGTTGTTTATTTTTTCCAGAAACATTAAAAGCCCATCACTGTCAGATCCAAACTCCTACAATGAGACACTGAATGCAAGTCTGCGGGTGAGTGCTTAGATAACTTTGGCCATGGTTTGTGTTCAAGGAGATCATAAGCTTCAAGAGCAATGTTGAAATTATGTAAGCATTACAAGACTTCTGAATTTCTTAGCCTGTGCTGGGAATGGCCTAATTTGAATGAAAATGGTAAAGTATAAGATTCTTAGCCTATAACTATGTGCAGTTCTCTGTATAGATGGCGTATTTGTATTAGAAAAGACACATAACCTTATGTCACTGGATTTTGGAGTTTGCTGTCATGCCATCACATTATCATTGTGCAATGTGTCTCTCATAACAGTGTCTTGCTGTGTGTTGCCACTGCCGCTGTTGCACAGTATTGCTGTCACGTCTCTTTGCCTCTGCTGAATCTCATCTCATCGCTGGGTTGCTGTTGTGCCCTCATTCCGTGTCACCCCCTGTAGGTTAGGGGTAAGGAGAGATCCACCACCTCTCACTATGTAGTTTGCACAAGGGATATAACTTGAGAAATTGAGATTTGCTCTTATTCAAACCAGCTCCAGTGATTGTGTAGTCAGGTGCCTTATCTGTTCAGTTCAGTCTCTTAACCCTGAGATGGGTTGTTGAGGCACCACTGATGACTTTCAGACAATCTTCCTCCATCGATCTCTATCCTTTGTGGCTCGCTGTGAGTCAGCAAAGGTCAAGCCTGTCCACTCTTTGATGTTGTCTTCCCACCTCTGTCTCTGCCTGCCTCTCCTTCTCCACCTGGTACGGTACCTTGCAGGATGGTCTTGGCCAGCCCACTGCCTCTTGACACATGACCGTACCACTTCAGCTTTCTGCTTTTCACGATTGAGAGCAGGTCTTTGTACTGTCCAATTGCTCTCCTGATCCTGTTGCTGACTTCCTCATTCGTGACATGGTCTTTATATGAGATGTTCAGAATCTTGCGGTAGCATCTCATTTCCAGGGCTTGTATGGATCCGTCTCTGTAGTTCAGATGTGTGTCCAGGACTCGCATGCATACAAGAATACGGAGGTGGCCAGCGTGCACAAGAGCCTGATCTTCGACGCGAGAGTGATATTTCTGTCACGCTATATTGGCTTCAACTTTGCCAATGCTTCTATTGTTTGTGCTATCCTGGACAGTATCTCTGGTTTGGACCCTTCATCAGTCACGATATATCCCAGGTATTTGAAGTTGTTCACATCTTCCAGTTTTTGGCCCTTCACTTTGATTTCCATTTTGAAGCCCTGAGGATTGTTCGTCATCACCTTGGTCTTCTCGGCGCTGATCTCCATGCCATATGCTCAACAAGACTAGTCAGCTCCTCTTCACTTCCTGCTAATCCATCAAGGTGCCTTATATAACCTACAAAAACTAATAGGTCATAGAGCTCCTTTCATTAATTAATTAATTCATTCATTCATTCATTCATTCATTCACTCACTGACTATCACTGCTTCCCTATGCTCCAGGCGGCTCTGGGTGAGTCATCTATGCTACTGGGCAGCCCCCACCTGAGCAGCTCCATCAGTCAGGAGAGTGCGGAAGACCTCTCTATGCGCAGCCAGTCCAACGGGCAGGAGTCCCTGCCCTCCCTTGCCCTGGCCAGGTATGTCCTGTCTTCCCCTCTCTCCGTGTAGTGTGTGTATGAGTGAGAGAGAGAGAGAGAGAGAGAGAGAGAGAGAGAGAGAGAGAGAGAGAGAGAGAGTGTTTGTGTGAGCTTGTCTGTTTGTCAGCCTATCAACCTCTCTGGCTTTCTCTGTGAGAGACTTTAAAAAGTTAAAATCTGTTACAGCAACCCATGGCGAGCCCACACATATCGCGGGAGAACATGAAACCCTGATTTCTCACTCACTCCTCTTCCATTACTCTCACCTGACCCAGCATAAAACTTTATGTTCATGATTTTCCTTGCCTTGCTCATAGGCACTACAGAAAAAAGAAAGTTGTGGTTAGGTAACCTTACTGACCCTATTTTTCTGCCAAAAAAAGAAAGAAAAAAAGAATTTGATGGTAAGCAATGGAACTGCATGTGTCACATCTTCCGTGCCCTATGAGCACTTGGGGAATCCACTATTTACGTTTTTAAAAATATTTTCAGCAAAAGAGATGAATGTTAAAAAAGTTCTAGCCCATCTACTGACCCTCCCCCCCCCTCCCCCCCCCCTCCCCCCTCCCCCCCCTCCCCCCCCCCCCCCCCCCCCGTTTTACAGTAACCACAACATAAATTTTTTTTGGGGGGGGAGGAGCTGCCTTATCTGAGAAACTGGGAGTGAACTGCTTTAACATGGGGTTATTCCTTGTCCTCCACAGAGATGACATGCTGCTGAACATCAAACAGGAGCCATGCAATGGCCCAGAGAGCTCGGGCTATTTGGAGCAGGAGACATCAAGCCAGGGCCTGTATGATGGGCAGGACAGCCAGCAGTCACTGTCCATGGGTGATCCTTCTCAGGAGGGGGAGAACTCCCTTGCCCTGGGGGAGCCGGAGCAGAGCCAGGGGGAGGTTCTTGGGGAGGGGCGCATGGACGTGGAACCCCCCGAGGACGAGCCTCCCTTGGCAGCAGCGCTCGGAGTTGCTCCCCCAGAGAGCACAATGCCGTCTGCCTGCCACGACGCCATGGATGAAAGGGAGATAACCGGGGATGGCTTCCCCGGGATGCAATCCGAAGTTACCTCCCCTTCCCCTCTTCCACATTCCACAGCCATAGGTTGCGAGTAGAGCGGGATGACCTCGCTTCTGGAATCTCAACGAGGATGTCATGACAAGACTGGAGCAACTTGGAAGGAGAAGGAGTGCTTCAGAGAGGGCATTGCATTGCTTCCAGTGCAGCAAGCCAGTGGAGTGGTGATAGTCTAGATCTGCCCAGAGTTGGAGATAATTACAAGAAGAGATGAAGAGACTGTAGACTTCTCTACTTTGATCACCATCCCAGTCAGGATCTGCTGGAGGGATTGAATCTTCCAAGCCTGTAGTTGTCTTTTTCTTTTTCCTCTCTCCAAAGTTTCACCAAAGTTAATACTGCCTGAAAAGGACTTGAAGAGGACAGTTTGGGAACTTCACTTGGTGTTTCTGGGTCAAATTGGGTTTGCTCAAGGAAGAACTATCTACAAACTACGACCCTGGAGCTTTTGTGGGTGTGCTCATGAAATATGGATGTTCAGTTATGCAGGGATTTCACATATTACATGGAGATTCCCCCTGGCAATGGAGTTGTACAATAGAGGTTCCCCTCATCCCATGGGCATCTTTGCACTTTTCCATGCAACTGTTTCAGTTAGTAGCCTGAATAGACTGTTTTCAAACACATTGATGGGGAGGGAGTTGTGATGTGGCTAGTAGTCATAATATGAGCATTCATCAGATCAGTGGAAGAAGTCTTTTGCAGTACCAGGATGCATATTTGTTGTTTCCATGCTGAACAGAGTGGTTTCACTCATCATTGCAAATGCAGAGGAAAAAAGGATCACAGAAGAATTTGTGTATGGAGATGATGCATCAGAGAGAGTAGAATTATGCTGCAAGAAGAGTGGATTTAGCTTTACACTTCAAAGAGAGCATAAAACAAGTCTTCAATGTTGAATTTCACATATTCTATGGAGCTCTGAGAAATGACAGCTGCTGTATCTCCGACACAAGAAATGGGAGTGATTTTAAGGGGAAAACTGTACATAGGAAATAGATCTTTAGTTGTTACTACAGACAATGCTGTGAATAATCACAAGAGCGGTAGAGAGCTTTGACTGCATTATGGTAGATGTAGATAAGAAAATAGGGCAGGACTTGAGAAATCCAGGGCTTGTGATTTCTTCTTGCTTTCAGTTCCCAGACCACCAATTATCCAGGCATGAAGGACCCAGTGTAGTGTGTGTCTGTAAGCAGGTTTCCTCTCAGTCTGTGTGAACCACTCTCTGCCTCTGCACAAACTGAGAGCTTATGCTCTGTTTCTGAATTCACTGAGCATTGCTTAGGCAGCCAGTGATTTTCCCCTGGCAAGAGGAGGTGGGCAGCCTGGCTGCTGTGGGAGCCTGGGAGCCGTGTAGTTTGGATGGCCGTGTGGGGTAGCAGTGTCTCACCATGTGAAGACCACTGGAGATAAGGATAGAGGGGAGAAGAAATGGACACCCTGACAATTTGACCAATTGTACCTTTGGCCTCCAGCTGATCTTTGGACTTCACTTGTGGATTTCTAGTTCTTGGAGTGATGGTACTGTAATGAAACTGCAGCTCAGTCAAGACATTTAGCTGGAGAAAATTGTCCTGAGTGACTAGGAGGAGAAAGATGGTGATCAGGTATGATAGCTTTGCATTACAAGAATTGAATCAAAAGTACCGCTGTACATGATGGCACTAGTCCAAAGACAGTTCCCAGTTTGCTAGTCAGCCATCTGCCCAGCTGCCAGGCTATGGCAGTAGTAGCGTGATAGGCAGTGGAATTTTACCTCCACCAACAGCGACGTGCAGCATTGTAATTGATCAAGTAAAACAACAGAGAGACATGTTGTGATGGAAAGCAAATGGGTTGTGTAGTCTTATAGATCTTGAAGACCCCTTGTTTCCCCCTCCAAGGTTCTTGCAAATCTTACATTGAAATAGATAGTATCTGTACATACATCCAAACATACTTTTGCTGGAGTCAGCAGATAGTTGAATAAGGATGTTTTACTGATGCATGCCCTCCAGCGAGAAGAATTGCCAAAAATAAACATCAGGTTGTACTTGATGGTTTTTAATAGCTCAGGCTGGCTCTTCACTACAATGCCAAACCTGATCATCGCCAGCAAGCAATGTGTTAAATTTTCCTTGATGAACATTGAGGTGGGTTTGGTACTTGGCAGTTGATTATCAGGGTACTGCAGGGTATAATCTGAAGTACTGATGTGTTAGTTCAAATGTTATGGACAGTTCAAATTTGATGGAGATAGTGTACATAGGTTTCCTAGGAGTTTAAGAAAGATTTGCTAGTCAGGGGACTTATGGTACAATAGAAACATTATGTGTCTAATTTCAGGAAAACTTCTTGAATACCTTGTCGCAACTGAAAGATTTGGAGTACATTTTCAGTCTTGTTGTGTCTTGCTGGGATCATAACATTCAATTATGGAACTTTAGCCTGAATCCATGGGCATTTTTGCTTGAAACACAATTGTTTCTTCAGTCAGTTCCTCACAAATATTAGGCTCCCCTGATTGGAATGCACCCTCAAAAAGAATCAAAATCAAACTTGACTGGCGTGGTTGTTTTTAAAATAAATATGCCACTAACATGGAGTAAGTTTTTGCATCAATAATCATATCAATAATCTATTCAATATGTGATGTAATCTGTTTTGATTTTCATGATTATGTAGAGTACCTATTCATGGTCACAATTTGCAGACGGAAGTCATAGTTTTGTAGCACCAGAAACTTTAAATGGTTGTGAATGACAAACAGCTGCAAAGAAAATGACAAACAGTAATGATCACTCATTGACGTTCTCATCGTGTTTCTCATTGGATGTGTGTAGCTTGATGAAAGAGTCCACTGTGCGAGCTCTACTGTTGGTCTGAGACGTGCCCAACTTGGGTTGCAGAAACTTGGATTGGACCATGTAGGCATACAGCCAGAAAACCGCTTTTCAGAGTTGGTGTCACCCAAGTGGACAAGGAGAAAAGCTGGACTGGATGTTCTCATCACTGAGGGGAGGAGACCTTGTTAGGTTTTCTGATTGAAAAAAGGAGGAACCTCGCTGTCTTTGTCATGGACTGGCAGTGGCTGGAAGATGGAGAGGTGGAACTTGGCTGCTCTTGGGAAGCAAAATGCCTCTGCAAGTGTGGGAGCAGAACTGGAACCTTGGCTCAGGATCGGAGGATCTCCACCTTGGAGATTCCTTTTCGGAGCCTACTCCCCCCACCCCCCCCCCCCCCCCCCCCCCAATACCATATCATGGTGTATTCCAAGGACTCATCATGTGGAATCAAGTGTCCATAAGTAGTCCCAAAACTAATGGATTTACATGGTTCGTGTTTTACCAGTGTAGCAACAATCCAAGGAAATCTTATTGTCTCAAGCATTTTTAGCAATATATTTATTCGGAGAAAGATTTTAGCTATTTTTGATGGTGTGACTGCAGGTTGTAAGGGGAAAAAACAAACCCAGTGTTATGCTTCTGTTGCCTCAAGTAAGGAATATGTGCTTTAGTTGATCACGTCACAGAATGATTAGCTATAGGTGTTGATGTCTAATCCCTGATGATGTAATCCCATTTTTGTGACATGGGTTTATGACTATCATCTGTGTAAGACGTGTTTTCTACATGAATGACTTCATTCTTTTGGTCAGTGACATCTGTAAAGATTTTGGCTGTGAAGTTCCGAACATGACCCGACTACGTAGCACCTCTATTAGGGCAAAACGGTTTCATACTTTTGGTCAGTGACATCTGTTAAGTCTTTGACTTAGTAGTTCGAAACATGACTCTACTGTGTAGCTCATAAACTAGGCCAACATTATGCTGCGCTTTTAGTACTCATTTCTTTGTTGTGTAGGCAACAGGAATGAAAGGTATGTTAACCTTATAGTGTTTCCTGAGAAAATACACAGCTGTGTGTGTGTTCATACTTTCTTTTTCAAACAGCACCCTTATATATATGCACCAACATTTGTTTATGTTGTGAAAGATTTCTGTGGTGACATCAAACAATACAAGTTGAGCATAGAGATTTCTAGTTTGAGCCTGGTGCCCAAATGCTTTGTTAGGATTTAATTCCAACTCTTTGATGAGTCAAATTGGAGAGACCTGAGTTTGAAGTGATATTCACGTTTGATTATCCTACCAATAATAATAGATTTATCTCAAAGTACTGCTGACCATGTATGTGTTAACTAATTGTCAGAAAAATGCTGATCTAACCAAAATGGTCCTTTCGGTTGAAATATTATTTGTGGTCTTCTCTGCCCTAGTCCAGTCAATTCTGGTGGCCCTTGCTGTGAAGTTTGGGCAGTCTTTGATGTGGGTGATTACCTAATTCCTTGACAGCACCCAAGGATGGGCAGAGCTGGGATACATCATGTATATTATTTACTCTTTTCGTTAGTTGTGGCCAAGTGTCTCAGTGTTAGAGATCATACGCAATCAATGTCTTGTGATGTGTAGACCTTCGTAATGTTGCCCTTTGGTGTCAGGTAGGCTGAAACCCAGCTTCCCTCTCTGTTGTCATGGAGGCAGTGATGACAAACAAGCATATTTGTTATGTTTAGGTGCTTCATCCTCATTGTCTTTACATCGTCATTTTGCCATGGAGCAAAGTTGTGGTGATGAGCTTTTTTGTGTTCAGTCAGCCATGGCCAAAATCAAAATGTGTCTTCCCCTTGCTTTTATTCTTTGTTGCTGTTGATGAGTTATGTGATCCTTGGGCATACAGAGATAAATGATCTGCCAGCATAATCAGGAGAGGAGGTCAGTGACTATGTGTTGTCTCGAACTACTTTTGTTGAGGCAGCTATAAAATATTCTGCAAGCAATACACTTTGATTCCTGATGAAGCGGGGCTGAAGGAAAACATTTCCCAGTGTGATCCCCCTTTTTTTCCCTCGTCAGATTGTTTCTCTGTACATTTTTCTGCATAGTTGTGGACATTCAGTGTGTGTTCCTGTCCAATATGTCTGTGTGGGAGACTGCTGTCTGTGGGCAACAAGACCAGACCAGGAAGACCAGAGGAACGTGCAGACTTGAGAGTCTTGTGGAGTGCACTAGATTCCAAATTACCTGCCAGTGCAATCTCTTGGCCCTGTGCAAGGAATGCAACAAGGGAGGCAGACATTTTGCTCTTTTTTTTTTAAACCACACTTAGTGTGTCTTGCACCATTCCTAGCCAAGTTGAAAAGATTTGAGAAATTAAACAAACAACAACAACAACAAAAACCATCTGCCCAATCAACATCTCACCCAGACACCCACTGTGTAAGTTCTTCCCTTAGTAATTTTTTTTCAAATACCTTGTGGATATGTAAAGTCGCACCAAGTAGTGGCATTGTTAGCTAGATGGCCAGACCAAGTTGTTCAACTGATGCATTCACCCTTGTTCATCCTGTGCATTTGTTTTTGTGGAAAACATGTGTGGACTGTACAGAGATGCAGTCTTTGTATGTCCTGGGAGCAGTAGTGGCATTTGTCATTGGAGTAGTATGTCCGAGAGCGGAGGAGAGAGCGCGGTAGGTTTTAGGTAGCAGAAGAGGTTTGCTTGTGAGTGGATGCATAGATGCTTTGGTAGGCCTAGAAGAAATGGCAGACGCACACCACCCTTGCTCTCACGCTGTGGGAGCAGTGTTCTGTGTTTCCTGCCATGCTTAATTAATTACTTGATTGATGATTTTTTTTGTCATTACTGGAGCTATTCGGGACCAGGGTTATTATTGTACATTGACAACTTCGAGCTGTTACCAGGGTTTAGTTTCTGAGCAGAGATTTGGCATAGGGTTTGTCAGTTGGTCCATAAGTGTATATTTGTTCAAGAAGGAAAGCATAAGAAGTCAACCTAATGGTGTTCAGTCCAGCATATATCTAGACTATCGCAACACTGTAGTTGACCTTTTTTAATTAAAAAAGAATTATTCCAAGAATGCAGCTTGCAAGAGGATGGGGGTATTTTGAAATATAGGAGTATGAGGTTTCATCAGCCATAAAATCTTGCACAATCTTGTTGCAAGCATCATCATGGATCAGGGAAATTAAAATTTGATTAACTAGCACCATTTCAAAAGTAAATGTAGAGTGAACATATTTTCCTCATCTTGGCATTGCTCTATTCAAATTGGAAAACATGAAGGTTAATGGATGTACATTAACTTAATGAGAGTCAAATGTTATGATTTTGGAGTATTTTGACAACTAGCTCTGGGGATTTACTATGCCTGCGTGGCAACAGATTTTGTGCTAGAGCATTCCTAGATGCCAGTTAAAATGGCATAATTATGAAGTACTGCTTAGAGAATTAAGATAAGCATTGGAGTAAGTGAGTAGAATAATTGAGAAAACTTCATCTTCATCTATTATAGTTTGGAACAAACATGACAGTTTTAGGGAAGCAGAGGTTGTTCTTCATAAATAAGGAGAGTCGAAAATGTTGGTTTATTAACTTTGTTTTTGAAGATTGACCCATTTATTAAAAGAATCAAAGCTCGTGGATCGAGTTACAGTGTGTTGCACTTGCTGCTGTCTCTACGGAAAGATGTAATCAAAAAGAATACCTCGCACAAACCCTCAGTCACATCGCCTCTTGCTCTAGTCGGGACAAGGTAGATCTGTTGCCTATGTTTTATTTATTCATCCAGATGCATAATTCCATTGTTGTGTCCATCTTTTGCCGTGCACGTCTTTTACAGGCAATAGTTTGTTCCTACTTCCATGTTCACGGATCAGACGCTATCACACTCATCAAGGTGACACTTAGAAACGGACCAAGATTTTGTTGTGTGTACTTCTTTTTTTGTTGTTGTTGTACGTGTCAGAGCTGCTACAAGACTTGTAGTGAGTTTTGGCCCTGGAGTGGCAGGCGACCCCCCATCGTGTCATCAGAAATATTGTACCTCAGGTCTAAACCCAGAAATAAAACTTGAAATGCACCAGACTTGTTTTGTGTCGTCTCGGTTCGCATCGTAGTATCAATGTTTCACGCGTATTTGATTTCGTAATCCCAACCTCAACAGCATACCTACACAAACACACACACACTCGCACACACACACGCGCACACACACTCGAACACCCACGCAAACAAGGACGCGTTGCTTACGCTAGGAACCGTGCAAGATCTTGCGAGGAATAGGTCAGTGATGAAAGCAGATGTAAAGGCAGTCAAATGTTTGACACCGGCCTATTGTTGATTAACTAGGTAAGCTACGCAACGCGCCCCAGGCGCGCGATTGTGCACACAAAATCCAATGCTGCGCATACGGACAGGCACGCATATACACCAACGTGCATGCGGGGACGGAAGAAGGCGCATGCAGTCACACGAAGACGCGCACTTGCACTCGCGCGTGCGTATCGTGGCTGTTCAACTCGGTAGTGAATATGACACGAGGTATGTATGTGTTATAATTCATTTCGGCCCCCATTTATCACATGACAAGAACAGGCTCATGGCGCGACATCACAGATCCGGAAAAGGTGAGTTTCGAGGCCAACTGAGGCCAGACAGGGACGCGACTTTAGAGATTCCTGAAGTTGACTCCATGGTCTCGGTCCCACTGCATGTACACTAAAGGACTGGCCACCGTATCTCTCAGTCTTGATTGTGGGACTGTGCGAAGTCTTCTGCCTGATGACCGAAGACTCCTAGTGGGCTCGTGCTCATTGATGAGGTCTATGAGGAAGGCCGGAGCTTGACTTGTCGCACATTTGGAGACCACAGAAAGAGTTAAATTCCATGCACAGGTAAACTAGACGCCAGTGAAGATCATGAAGCACTGGACACATATGTAATCAGCCCACCTTGACGGTCGTTTCACTACTCTTGCGGCCGAGTTCTGGAGACGCGTCTCATTGGCACTCTTGAACTAGCGTGCTAAGATTTAAAACTCGTTTTTAAGAAAACCTCACTTGCTTTCGCTCTGTTCCACTATCCCCTTTGCCTCAAGGGTACAAGGATCGAAATGGAGGATGGAATTAACGCAAAACACGCAAATGATGCGGCTTTTTAGCAGTTGGAAAACAAGATAACCATGAACCTAATACCCTTGGGGCAAGGAGGATAGTGGAATAGAGCGAAAGTAAGGTGAGGTTTTCTTTTTTTTATTCGAAAGCTTGGCACGTTAAAGATCAAGAGTGCCGTCTCAATGGTAAAAGCTACATTAAAAAACTTATTAAAAATTTTCATCAATAGATTACATGATTACAAGACGAAAATCGACCCCTCCTCCCCCCCCCCTCCCGCCCCCCCCCCCCCCCCCCCCCGTCCCCCCCCCCCCCAAAAAAAAATAGGTATAAATGTCCATACCATTAGGGACGTTTGGCATTTTAAGAGGCAAAAGAAAGATTATAAGGGGAGAAAAAAAGTGGTGGTTACGCTATATCAGACCAAAAACTCTTGATAGTGAGATAGTGTCTTTGACCAGACCGTCCATTATTTTTCTGCCGATCCTAAACGTTTTATTCGATCGTGAAAAAAAGAAGTCAACGGAAATGAAGGAACTGCGTGCTGCCCCATCTTCCCTGTCCTACGAGCTCTCGGGGAATCCACTCTTTGAGGGTTTATTTAAAAGCGTTTTTAGAGAGTAAAGTAAAAACAATATTATCAGATGAATCTACTGTAGGCCCTTATAATGACTTTTTTCATATAAATTTTATTCGGGGGAAAAAAAGGGGGGGGGGGTTACATAAGGGACAAGGAAACCGCTTATGTCATCATCATCAACACCTTCATTAAAAAAATACACAACAACAGCAACATTATCTTCTGGAATGTTTCCGTGGTGGGGTGGGGTAGAGCAGGGTGGACGGGTGGCAGAGGGGGGTGGGGATTGGGGAGGGTCTGGGGGACTGAAGGAGTGAATAAAGGACTGTGGGTCTTGAGAACTGGTATGATGTTTGCCTTTCCACGGAATCGAAAAGGAAGAATTTGATGTATGGTGGGTGTGTTAATGTGCTTGTAGGTGTGTGTGTGCGTGTGTGCGTGCGTTTATGGGCGCGTGTGTTTGTGTGTGTGTGTGTGTGTGTGTGTGTGTGCGTGCGTGCGTGTGTGGGTGAGAGAGAGAGAGGGGAGAGAGAGAGAGAGAGAGAGAGAGAGAGAGAGAGAGAGAGAGAGAGAGAGAGAGAGAGAGAGAGAGAGGTGTACTTGTCCATCCACTTTGACAGTTCTGCCCAGAACCTTCGTTCGATAGGACATTCTACAAAGACATGGATGATACTGATGGTCTCACTTTCTTTTCCGCAAAAATTACGCATTTCATTTTCATTAACCCCAATCCGGTGGAGGAGTCAATTCGTACATGTAATGTGGTTGTTAATTTTGTAATGAAAGCTTTGCAGGTACTTTGATCATGTGGCATTTCTGGCTGCTTGATAAATTTCCTTCCATTGCAAGTTGGGATATATTGCGTTCCATTTTCTCTGACCAGTCGATATGTCCTGAGATTGAATTAAGGTTTTATATATGTTTCTTAAACCTGCTTTCCCTGCCGTCAGATTTGTATCGTAACTTTTGTTCTGGACTACTGAGCTGCTTGTCCATCTGAGATACGAATAATGTCGGTCCATACTTTCGGAATTTTTCTTTTCAGATGCTCGTTATCCAGAAAAGTCCCAGATATGCCATACTATGTTTTACATTCTTCAAATTATTTCAGCGCTCCTGCTGGACTGATTATATCTCGTATATACAACATATTTTTGTTGTACCAGTCCTTAATGAAGCTGTTGTTGATATCTCGATTGAACCAAAACGGTTCACTTAATATATCCTCCATCCTTAATAATCTTTTTTAGAGAAGTTCTTGAGATAAAGATCCCACGATTTCCAAACGTCTTGCCAAAAGGGGTTGTTATATTTTGAGAGAATATTTACTAGATATCTACTACCAACTTTAAGGAAGGATATTCCTTCGCTTGTTTGCTGTAGCCTGCACTTTATTAAAGGACACCATGTGCTGTCCTCTTCTATTAGTCATTGTAACCAAGCTATTTTTCTAGTTGCTATATAGGCACCTGGATTTACCATTTTAG
The DNA here is from genome assembly GCA_034096865.1 of Theodoxus fluviatilis. Lineage (NCBI taxonomy): Eukaryota > Metazoa > Mollusca > Gastropoda > Cycloneritida > Neritidae > Theodoxus > Theodoxus fluviatilis. Next base: position 34,364 of record JAWQFJ010025178.1, read on the forward strand.
TCCTCCTTCAGATAATTCTTGACATATTGTCTTTCGGCTGACCCTGTCCGGTCCACCTTTCCATATGAAATTGTAAAAAAGAATTTTCTCTAGCTTCTTTTGTTCTTTATTGTCCGGGCTTGGAAGCAAGGAGAGCATATGGGTTAATTTTGCAAGGGCGAGTAATTTTATGACATTTATTTTGCCAAGTTGACATAGATTTCGGTGTTTCCTTATAATGACATTTCTAAAGACAAATACACACGCACGCGCGCCTGCGCTCACACATACGCACATGTTGGTCATGTTATTGTTGTTGTTGCTGTGGGTTTTTTTCTTCCCCTTAACGCTGAGAAAAGTCTTAAGAGGGCTGAAAAATGTAGCGCTATCAGTAACTTACTTTACACAAAAATGAAAAATTTGATTATGAGTTGTACAGACATGCTCTAGAACGGTAGTAAAAACGTAACAATTTCTTGGTTAAAAATCTTGTTATTTTGTATACTCGGTTTTTTTTCATGCACGATGATGTGTGCAACCGAAAAGAATCATTATCTTCGGACGTAAAGATCCAGGGCTTTCGAGTGTGACGAGAAAAACGGAACATACGTCATGCATGTTAACGTCGCTCGTAGTCTCTACCTTTTCGTTTTCTCGCAGAAATACTTCGACAAAAGTTCTGCGGATAAACAAGACAACATTAACAATGTTAGTACCAAAACCATCCTGACATGCTCGATAGAAGTTTAAAAAAGGAAGTTATTTTCATCCAATATTGCAGCTTTGAGACGTGCATGTAGTTGGTCTGTATGCTTGCCTGCCTTAGACCTATTTATGTAAGCACTTGCATTGATGCGCAAGATCTGCGTTTCCGCCGTCTTAGAGCGAAACTTATTTTTAACAGCAACCGCCACAACCACCCCCACCACTACCACCACCATTACCACCACCACCATTACCACCACCACCATTACCACCACCACACACACCATCACCACCACACATCACCACAACAACCACAATAATCGCCACCACCACACACCACCATCACTACCATCCACCACCACCATCACCCACCATCACCACACCTACCACTCACCACCACCACCACCCACCACCACCACTTACCACCACCACCACTTACCACCACCACCACTTACTACCACCACCAAACTCACCACCACATCCCACCCACCCCCCCACCACCACCCCTACACCCGCCACCACCACCACCACCACAAATACCACCATTACCACTCCGACCATCACCCACCACCACCTACCACCACCATCCACCACCACCACACGCACCACCACCTACCACACCCACCACCACCACCCACCACCATTATCACCACCACCGCCGCCACCCACTACCGCCACCACCCACTACCACCACCACCCACTACCACCACCACCCACTACCACCACCACCCACTACCACCACCACCCACTACCACCACCACCCTCTACCACCACCACCCACTACCACCACCACCACCCACCACCACCACCACCCACCACCACCACCACTCACCATCACCACAACCACCCACCACCATCATCGCCACCACAACCACTGCCACCACCACCACCACCCACAACCATGACCACCATAATTACCACCACCACCGTCAAAATCACCACCACCACCATCCACCATCATTACCGCCACCACCACCATCATCACCACCACCACCACCGCCGCCGCTGCAACCACCGCCGTCACAATCACCACCACCACCGCCACCACTCATCATCACTGCCGCCACCACCATCACCGTCACCACCACCACCACCTACCATCATCACCACCACCACCACGGCCTACAAAGGCTGATGGGCCATAGCACCTCGTCAGTCCCATCCAATCTAGTCCAATCCAACCCGGTCCAATCCAGTCTAGTCCAGTCCAGTCCATCCCAGTCCAGTCCAGTCCAGTCCAGTCCAGTCCAGTCCAGTCCAGTACAGTCCTATCCTATCCTATCCTATCCTATCCTATCCTATCCTATCCTATCCTATCCTACCCTATCCTATCCTATCCTATCCTATCCTATCCTATCCTATCCTATCCTATCCAATTCAATTCAATTCAATTTAATCCAATCCAATTATATACTAGTATAGTCCATTCCATTCCAATCTAGTCTTATGCAATCCAATCCTATGCAGTCCAGTCCAGTCCAGTCCAGTCCAGTCCAGTCCAACCCAATCCATTCCAATCCAATCTACCATCGTAAACTGCGCATGCTCATCGACGTTTTGAGAAGTAGGAGCTGAGGGGCAGGCCCCCTATGGGTTGTAGGAGCTGAGGGGCAGGCCCCCTATGGGTTGTAGGAGCTGAGGGGCAGGCCCCCTATGGGTTGTAGGAGCTGAGGGCAGGCCCCCTATGGGTTGTAGGAGCTGAGGGGAGGCCCCCTATGGGTTGTAGGAGCTGAGGGGAGGCCCCCTATGGGTTGTAGGAGCTGAGGGGCAGACCCCCTATGGGTTGTAGGAGGTGAGGGCAGGCCCCCTATGGGTTGTAGGAGCTGAGGGCAGGCCTCCTATGGGTTGTAGGAGCTAAGGGGCAGGCCCCCTATGGGTTGTAGGAGCTGAGGGCAGGCCCCCTATGGGTTGTAGGAGCTGAGGGGCAGGCCCCCTATGGGTTGTAGGAGGTGAGGGGCAGGCCCCCTATGGGTTGTAGGAGCTGAGGGCAGGCCTCCTATGGGTTGTAGGAGCTAAGGGGCAGGCCCCCTATGGGTTGTAGGAGGTGAGGGGCAGGCCCCCTATGGGTTGTAGGAGGTGAGGGGCAGGCCCCCTATGGGTTGTAGGAGCTGAGGGCAGGCCTCCTATGGGTTGTAGGAGGTGAGGGGCAGGCCTCCTATGGGTTGTAGGAGGTGAGGGGCAGGCCCCCTATGGGTTGTAGGAGGTGAGGGGCAGGCCCCCTATGGGTTGTAGGAGGTGAGGGGCAGGCCCCCTATGGGTTGTAGGAGCTAAGGGGCAGGCCCCCTATGGGTTGTAGGAGGTGAGGGGCAGGCCCCCTATGGGTTGTAGGAGGTGAGGGGCAGGCCTCCTATGGGTTGTAGGAGGTGAGGGGCAGGCCCCCTATGGGTTGTAGGAGGTGAGGGGCAGGCCCCCTATGGGTTGTAGGAGGTGAGGGGCAGGCCCCCTATGGGTTGTAGGAGGTGAGGGGCAGGCCCCCTATGGGTTGTAGGAGCTGAGGGCAGGCCTCCTATGGGTTGTAGGAGCTAAGGGGCAGGCCCCCTATGGGTTGTAGGAGGTGAGGGGCAGGCCCCCTATGGGTTGTAGGAGGTGAGGGGCAGGCCCCCTATGGGTTGTAGGAGGTGAGGGGCAGGCCCCCTATGGGTTGTAGGAGCTGAGGGGCAGGCCCCCTATGGGTTGTAGGAGCTGAGGGGCAGGCCCCCTATGGGTTGTAGGAGCTGAGGGGCAGGCCCCCTATGGGTTGTAGGAGGTGAGGGGCAGGCCCCCTATGGGTTGTAGGAGCTGAGGGGCAGGCCCCCTATGGGTTGGGGGTCAGAATGGACCCACCGCGCCTCCCTACGCAATTCGTGAAAGGCAAATAACTGGGAAATCGTGACATGATCTTGAACTAGCTCTGGTGATTTCGTGATCAATGGCCTTACATTGCCCCAAAAGGGCTGAATAGGCGTAAAACTCGATACAGTCAACCAGTCTGACAATATTTCAGAGCTTGAAGAAGACCAAACCAACAACAATGGTGAGGTCATCTTGCCTGTGCACACCATAACGATTACGACGAACAACGACGATTCAAAATTTACGAACTGGATCTAACGCAGATAAGAACAAACTGAGTTTTTATATTTAGTCCCCTTCATTCCTCCCTTGCTTTCCCCTTTCCTTTCCCATTCCTCTCTCTTCCATGATTTCTGCACATCCGACGCGTGGCACGTTGTACACGTAACTGTTGTCTTATGGCCGCCTCCATTGCTCTAGTTCCTGGTGCAAATGCACAACATTATTAAGCTCTGAAAGGGATACAGCTATTCCAATTGTTTTACAGGGTCCGAAGAAATCATCATCTTTATGTGGATTTTCTTTGTACAATCCAGAAACGTTGGAACACAGGTTTTGGGAACGTGAAGTGATTCAGTCTCTCTGGGTTGATCTCCAACGTCACACTCTTTTGATAAATATTAAAAGAAAAATGTTTTTAAAAATATAGATTCTTTGTCCATCGATGTAGAAAATCTTATAATATTAAGTGCTAAACAATACATTTTAATGCTAAATACTTTGACTGTAAAATTAGGATAGATGCTTTTAGATAAGTCCTACAAGCCACAGAAGATGTAGAAAAAAGAATAGCGTTCCAATGTGACAAATTACATACACACTTGAAAAGATGGTCCCCCTTCCTTCCTCTGTAAAGACCTGGGTGTCTAGGGAAAGACTTCTTTTTACACCCCCTCCCTCCCTTCCCCTTAATCCCTCCCCCTTCTGAAGAAGTGTCGATAAGTTTGGTATGTCAATTTCTTGTTCTTGAATAAAAAAAAATTTCTTCAAATTTTGAAAAAGAAAATAGAAGAAAATCTGTGGAGATGTAATTTTTAGCATGAGACAATAACTGCATAATATAGTGCTTCTCAGCAAAATGACTTCTTGGCAACGCTTTTTCGTAAGAATGAACTTGCACACTATTCATTGCCATCCTCCTGTGGATGTTAAATATCACATCAACATCGTACGCACACTTACGTAGCAAGAGGAAATGAATAAACCGCTCAAATCGATTTTCATTGTACAAGTATCTACACTTTTGATGAAAACTTTGATTCAGTCAATATTCCAAACATCGTGTAGACATTTTACCGTCTTCTTATTGCCAAACGTGTTTTACTCTTTCCTCGCCAGCTGTGTTTCTTTGGTCTGCGTGACTGTAGTGTTATTGTTGTAATCCAAAGATTACACTAGAATACCCCGGGCCAAAGAAACGCCCTGTTGCAAAGACTGCGGGACATTACGATTCAGACAAGTACATTGGGAAGCTTTCAAGTCCCTAAGTACCCAAGTCTCCTTGCCATTATCGGCTGTGAACCTAAACCGCGGGACATTGAAAACGCCGGTGTAGCACTAACTTTATCTCCCCTGCTCTTTTCATCCCCCATTACAACTTGGTTTCCTGTTTTCATTGTAAAAATAATAATATTGTTTCAGGATTGCTCACCCCCTACCCCCCTCTCTCTTTCTTTCTTCAATCTACCTGCCTGCCTGTCGGTCTGTGTGTGTTTGTGCGCGCGTGTGTGTGTGCGCGCGCGAGTGTGTTGTGTATTTGTATGCTGTGTGTATGTGTGTGTGCTGTGTGTGAGTGCGCGCACGCGCGTTTGTGCGTGTGCATGCGTGTGTGTGCGCGTGTGTGTATGTATGTGCGTGTTGTGTGCGTGTGTGCAAAAGCTGGGGTGGAGTTGGTGTGGGGGTGGGGGTGGGGGGTGATGTGTGTGTGTGTTTTCGAGAGATAATAATGATGTGAAATTTCTACCTGTTCCTTCTGCTGCTACTGCTGCTGCTCATCCTCCTCTTCCGTTTTTTGCCGAGTGCACCCACGAGTCTCAAGGGTTTTCATTACGAAGGGGTTCCCGATATCTTCAACACCGTTGGGGTCTTACGGTCTCCAGACGCGTCTGCGGGAAGACTGGAATGCCGCACGAACTTGGTGGCAGCGGAGCCAGTCCGTCTGAGAGGTACTGCTCGACCAGAAATGTAGAAGGTCAATTAATCACTTCCGTATCGCCCCTTCGATCGACTTCAGTCAGGGTCCTTGGTCTAAATGGCTTTGTTCAATCAGTCGCGCAAGATCGGTGAGGTGCGATTAGTTTACGTGAGAATTAAAAAAAAAAGAATGAAACGAAACGAAAAGAAAAAGAAAAGAAGAAAACGTTTATAAGAGCGCACGTTTTGAGCTTGGATTTTGTATTATGTGAAGTTATTGAAAGAAAGACAACCATTGATATGTGGACTACGTAATAACATATTTCAAAGTTTTATTCACATGCACTGCTCTTTTGAAACATGGTTAGATTTATCGGTAGAGATCGACTGATTTTTTTCCCAATGTGACAGGAATAACATATCTCTTTCATGATTTGAGCTTTTGAAAAAGCTTTATTGTACGCCAAGCTAGGCTCTGAGTCTAAGGCACTGAAAAGTAATACACAACGCAGCTGAAATGAGGTTTCCTCCTAGTGTGTCGAGTTCCTCAAGACAGCGATAGGTAGAATTCACTTGAGAAAAAAACCGCATATTATCTTTTCAAGTCAGCTTCAGCTCTTGAAGATATTTTGATATTGTAATAATCACCGCTTTTGAAAGGGATGGTAGGAACTAATGAGCCCTGATTGTCCAACACTCTACGCAGTTATTGTGAAACACTGCGATTGATAGACTGAAAAGATAAGATGAGAAGTTGAGGTTTACGGCCTATAGCCTGTGAAGGCTTTGCAATGCCACGGACTACACAATTCACTACAGATGGTCAGAGTAATAGGACGCGCTGTATTCTTTCTTACCCTCAACCCCCAGCGGGAAATCTGTCAAGGGATTTCGAGAGACGGATAAAAGCAGGACAGCGGGCTTAGCGAATCGAAGCAAATCTACTATTTCGGTGTTGTGATGATGGGGAAGAGCTATGCACAAGCAGAGTGAAAGACGTTGTTTCGCTGCATTAAGTTGTCTGCAAGATTCTGGCGAATGGTACTCGACTGAAGGAGTGTACGGATCCAGGAGCAACACCGCCTTGTCTGACTGTAGGTCTGGAGTCTCTACCTGGAGTGGCCTGCTTGAATGTCCTCTCCTGTAGTCCCAGGGAAGGCATGCCTCTAATCTATTGTCACCACTCTCCTCCCTTCTCTTTGAGGTCTGCAGGCATGCAGGGAATGTGGGAGCGTGGAGTGGTGATTCGAAGGGGTTGAGGAGACGAGCTCGAAGCATGTTAGGAATCCAACGGTGCGTGGATTTCTTTGACTCAATTCTCGTCCCAGTAACGCTCCTTGTTCGATGATCATTTGGATGAGATGATGAGATGAATCGGGTTTTACTGCCCATCAGCCGTTGTAGATTATGTAAGGCCGTTGATCGGGGAAATAACTAGAACTTGTTAAAGGTAAGAGCAAATGAAGTCTCAATTTCCCTAGTTATTTATCCCATAGGCATATGCGGTGGTTGTATTCTTCCCCCAAACTCACAGGCGGTTGTACGTTTGGAGTGAAGTGCGACTTCATCTGAAGATTTGAGGAAATGCGTAGAGAGGTTGAGCGTTCGTGCAAATTGAATAGATTCAAAGTAAACAATTGACTGGAAAGGATTGTCCGTCCCCTATGGTTACGCATTCTTTCATTAAAATCAAAACTTCTCACATACAAGCAGACATGCACGCACGCATGCACTCAAGAACAGACTGACAGGCAGGCAGGCAGGCAGGCAGGCAGGCAGGCAGGCAGGCAGGCAGACAGACAGACAGACACACACACACAGGCGGACGGACGGACGGACGGACAGACAGAAAGAAAATGTTTTTCAGTCTGGAAATATTCTACGTCAGTCCAGGGTACGAATATGCGTGCATAGAGCACTTTTAGCTGGAAAGTGAACTTTAAAAAACATGAACCTAAAAAAACACAATTTTCCACTTTCAGCGCGGATAGCAGATATTTAGTCGATGATGCACGGCTTGGAAACATTATTTCATTGCCCACAAGCACAGAACTGATAGGAATCGCGCTGACATTAAAATCAGCACCGTGGTGTAGTTTTCGCGCAGTTGTAGAAATTGTCCCACACTTCGCTTCCACGTTTACTTGAGAATTTTAGCATGACTATTTTCTTTGTCGTGAAATGCATGTTGAATTAAAAAAAATCCTGTCCAGACAATTGCGAAATGAAAACACTTATAAACCATTATTTTCGATCCTTTAATTGTAAAGTCGGCATGATAGACAGCGACTTCATTAGCGGACAGGAAATGCAAGACTTTTCCCCGCAAATGAGCAACTCCAAGTCAGCATCGGCCGATTAGAATCATTCAGACGTTTGAAAAATGTAATATTTTGTTGTTGTTGTTGCAGATGTCAGTGAAAACTTTGAAGATGAAAGCACGTGTATTCCCAACGAAAAATACATTTAACCAGCACGCAGGATCACA
>JAWQFJ010025178.1:45000-50000 GCA_034096865.1 Theodoxus fluviatilis
TATTGGGAATCTTTTGGGGGTTTACACCCCTGGTTGCGCCGGCGGCCCGCTTCAGTGGGACCGGTCCTCTAGAATCGAAACGCTTGGATACTTTGTTCCTATCGAGATGTTTCGAAAAATTCATCTACTGGGGTCACTCCAGCGATTTTGAGATTTAACTCGATTCAGAAAGCAGAACCATTCCTACATATACTCCGTGAGCTTCAGATTTCAAACCGCTACCGCTAAGTGATTATTTTTAACGTCTTTAGATATGCATTGCAAATTCAGGGTGGGAGAAAAACTTGGACTGATCACGTAACACCTCACCTCATGAACGCATCGCCTCTGTTGTGCTCGCGCCGCGGGGTCTCTTCTAAACGCGTGGCTCATTTCCATTGGCCGTTGAGGGCTGAATGTAAAAATGAGCTCTGGGACAAATTTCATTGATGTCACTTGATTGCAAGTCGGGGGGTTGTTATGCAAATGACTGCTCAAATTTGAAAAGCCGTTTTCTAGAAAGCTCATTTTTGATACACACGTATTCAATTTGTCAGAACTCGGCAACCACTTTACATATGATAATTCTGGTATCAGTTTGAAGGGCATGCATGTTGTGCACTTTACGTAGACACAAAAATCTGACAATCACCAGAGGTATCCGGGTAACTCATTTTGTGAGGACTGGTCACAAATGTGAAGATTGAGGACGCTGTCTGCTAAGAATTTGTTTCCCGGTCGTTGTTTCAGAGTCGACATCCCAGACCAGACCATGAAGCACTCCACCGGTTTTCTGCCAGGTCTTTGAATCCAGACGAGCAAAGCCTTTTTTCAGCTGTAGTAATTTTGCGTGTGCTCAAAAATCAAGTAGAGAATAAATTTTGAACTTCATACACACCGCAGCGTGCATCTCCAATAACTACTGCATAAAGCTACAATCTGTCATGGCTGATACGATCCCAAAACTAATGCCGACCAACCGATAGATAACACGAAATTTTTTAAGTACGCTGATCTAGATGTCTTCGCCTATCCGTAAGCAATAATGCAGTCCGATGATCTACATAATTGTTATCTCTGTTTTAAGAAGACCAGCAAAGACTCACTTATGGGCAGAAACCAGAGCATTGATACTGAACGTTCGGCTTTTCGGTTGCGGTTGCACGTGAAAAAGAAACTTTTCATAAGTCAATCCAAGAAACCACATGAACTCTCAGGAGTTAGGGGTGTTCCAGGGTTGGGGGTGGATAACAAGTGTTCTCACGAAAGAGAAGCTGGAGTTGGGCGGGTGGGTGGGAGCGGAAAGGGGTGGGGGGTGGGGGGAGTGAGATGATAAGACGCAGTCTAGCGGGCGGCACCTCGTCCAGCCGATCATGGAAGCCGCCTCAACGTCGGGCAATGCCGATTCCCGCCCCTCCCTTCCCCCTCGGCATTCCCACGTCTCCCCCCAGCCCGTGAGAACTGGGGGAGGACCGCAGATTCCGGGTGGGGGTGGGAGGCGGGGGCCGACTCGGGTAGAACTGCACTGCCCCTGGCGCTATCGCCTGAGATCTGACGCGATCTACGGAGCGTTGGATGGCGACGGAGGGGGCGGGCTTGTTGTGTCCCCACCCCAGCAACGCAAGCCCCGATCTCCCCCCTCCCCCCCTCCCCCTTTACCCCCTCCCCTCCCTCCGGGTCTCCCGTTTTCTGTCTGGATGGCCACAGAGAAGCGTGCAATATAGGCCGGCACGTCAGGCTGCTTGGGGGTCCCTGGCTGAGCTACAGCTAGTGCCCCTAGGCCCCGAAAACCCAGCAGCCAGGGGTACCAGCTGATGAGAGGGCATCAAAGTGCTCCGGCCTTTATGTTACACTTTCGGTGAAATGGGGAAAGAGAAAGTGACGGTGTGTGTGTGTGTGTGTGTGTGTGTGTGTGTGTGTGTGTGTGTGTGTGTGTATGTGTGTGTACCTGTGTCTTTGTGTGTGTGTGTGTGTGTGTGCGTGTGTGTGTGTGTGTGTGTACTTGTGTCTCTGTGTGTGTGTGTGTGTGCGTGCGTGCGTGCGTGCGTGCGTGTGTGTGTGTGTGTGCGTGTGTGTGTATATGCGTGCGTGCGTGCGTGTGTGTGTGTGTGTGCGTGTGTGTGTATATGTGTGTGGGTGTGCGTGTTTGTGTATGTGTGTGTGTGTGTGTGTGTGTGAATGTGTGTGGATGTGGATGTGTGTGTGCGTGTGTATGTGTATACGTGTGTGACTCTGTGTGTGTGTGTGTGTGTGCGTGCGCGCGCGCGCGTGCATGCGTTCGTGTGTGTGTATATGTGATTGCGTGTGTGCGAGCTTTCGTGTGTGTATGTGTGTGTTCGTGCGAGCGTGCGTGCGTGCTTGTGTGTTTATGTGTGTGCGTGCGAGCGTGCGTGCGTGCTTGTGTGCGTATGTGTGTGCGAGAGAGCGAGCGAGTGAGCGAGCGTGCTTGTGTGTGTGTGCGTGTGCGCGCGCGTGCGTTGCAAAAAGATGTTCACGATACCATCAGCTTGAGACGTTGTACAATTGGGAAGGCTTATTGACAATGCAAGTGTTGTAGGAGTCAATTTCACTTTGTTACTACACGTTTTATCGAAACGGTCACTGTATCTCGATGTGATAGAATGCATATAAGACAACAATAACAACAACAACCACAACAACAACCACACCTCAACTATTTCTTTGTATTATTCTTATTTGAGAAAGCAACATTTGAAACTTATTGTTTTATTGATTTACAAACGAAAAATACACAGGATGTTTTTACATATCGCGCAATATGAACGAACGCACACAATAAAAGGACGCATGCCAATACATTCATCTACACAGTCTCTGCCATGCATGCATGCTCATTTGCAAGCTCTCATACGCACACGCTAGGACTTGTACACGCACGCAAGCACACTAACACATACGCGCATATATACATATATATATATATATATATAATCATAAACATTCAGGGAACTGAAACGTAGACAAATAACATAACAGGATTTTAGTAGGTAATCAACAATGGTAGTAGTTCATAGTGAAGACGAAAAAAGGTCATAATCATGCACTTGAATCTATTACATACCATAAGGACGGATTAGATATGTATTGATGGTTAGTAAACGTACCAAACTCACTCTTAAACCCACAGTCTGCTCTTTACAACAGAAAACTATTTGCTTGACATTTGTTCGGTCCGATATGATCGCCTGTGAACAGTGCGGCGAGATGTGGTGACAACAAATGGATACAAGTCGGCCTAGGCAGTAGAGAGTCCAAGGTGAGGTAATTGGAGTCCGACAAGGCAATTTAGAGTGGTTGCCCTTGAGTAAGGGCTTAGTCACTGGCGATAAGCGAGCGTTGATGGATGAGGCAGCGAGAGTTGTTGGGCAAATTCTCCTCGCTGCTGATTAGTGCCCTAGCATCTGCCGTAGGCTGGCGACAGAAACCTTGGAATTAATGGGCGTCAATTGCTGGAAAAAGCTATCGGCGACGAAACACGCATAGCCGTAGAAGATATGTAAGGCCATTAAACACGAACATCAATTGAACAGAGTAAACGCAAATCAAGTCACGGTGTCCCTAGTTATTCGCTTCATGCAAATCGCGTAGGGAGACGCGGTCCTTTCTTGAGAGAAATGCGTGTGTCTACGAATTCATAACCACCGATTCGTGTATTGACTATCAGTTAGTATTCATTGGTGTCAAACTGTAGCATTATAGGGCGGTGACATTCTCAGGCACTGTTATCATAGTTTTTCTTTATCAAAGTACCATACTATGCTTGCGTATCTACGTGTGAATATGGACAAATCGATCGAAGAAATCGCCAATCAGCTGCTGGAGACTCAACTCGGCTTTGATACGTGTAGTTTTTTAATTCCATTTTTCTTTTTCAAAGAATGATGGCAATGAAATGTTGATTTTCCTAGGTGCAGGAAACAGAAAGTTTTAATGAAACGAGAACTTCATCAGGAAACACAAGAGTGCAAGAGCAGAGGTTTGACGTTCGCGACATTGTTTCCTACTCATCTCATGGACATTGACAATGTTGGTGTGGCCAGGTGACAAAAGGAAAATCCTCATTCTAAGCTTCACTACAGCAGGGGACTACCATCTTCAAAGCTCCCCTGGCAAGCCAACAATATTGCAAACTGAATGTCAGCGACCTACATTGTCTTCGTCTCCGTTCTCATGAATAACATCTGCACTGACGTCATAAAAAAGAACCACTACCATTCGCAAATAATGTTTCCAAGAGGAAATCAGCATTTAATCACAAGCACCATTTTCAGTTTGCTAACCAATCCTGCATTTCAGACAGTTGTTAAGTTAAAATAATACGTGCCTTTGTAAGGATGGTCTCCATAGACCCAGCATTGTGTGGGTTTTTCAATGTTTGTGCATGATATCATCTCACTCTACAACAGCCCCTGCCATCATACCCATTACTACACTAACCATCTGCCACCACCACAACTATCATCCCTGCTGTCACTACAGTCATCACCACAACGATGACTACCACCATCATTACCTTAATAGAAGCCACGTAATCATTATCCACTTCCTCAGCTATGACTGTGTCTCCTCCCATAGCAACTGGCCTTAACAATAGGCTAGGGATAAAGCTTGACACTGAGCAGTTTTGCTAGTCCAGCCTGTGCATCATTCATGGGGTGCGTTTCTTAGTCAAGGAACCTTGCAGGAAACTCGAGGGCTAGGCGTTGCCTACGGCACCTCGCTCACAAGGATGCACTCGCTGTGAAGGAGGGTGGCCGAGGTAACTCCTGAGGTATCTTGCTGCGTCTCGCTGCAGAGACCCGGATGAACCAAAATGGCGGAGACCGTCCCAATTGGGTTGCAGCTGATAGACGGCAGTGCCTGTGATGTGCATCTCACTGTCAGAGGAGGGTACAAAGCGTAGGTAACGGGTCCCTGAAGTGTCTTTGCCAGGGAGCAGCACCAAGGCTGTGGCCTCTAGCCTATCTCCCAAGTGAGTAGGAAGCCTGTATTGGGCCACA